>VSDK01023938.1:132401-140194 GCA_009767595.1 Symbiodinium kawagutii
GTCTTGACATTTCCAATCCCCATGTCCGTGCTGTGTTCGCGTGTGCGTGCGCAGTTTTCTTAGTGGCTGTGCGGAGGCTTGTCCACAAATCGGGATCTAAGGTATCAGTCCCATGAATAGCTAGCAGCCTAGCATTTCCGACAAGAAATGTAGCCGGTTTATGCACAAGTGGATCTCATATGAGGGAGAAAGCATCTGTTTGGAAGGCGCTCGAAATGGACAGTCCTAGATACATTGAGGTCTCAGTAGACCTTCTGATAATGAACTGGGATGTCATGTGACAAGTTGTTGTGGATTCCTACATGGGATCTTCGGGAAACCGCTATTCTTCGAGAACCTAGATGGAGTGGACGGTTCGTTTCACTGGTCATTGTCAATCAACATTAACCCACTATTAACCGTGATTCATCACTGACAAACCCAGTCAAACCTTGTCTTTTTTGATGAACCATCGTTAACGTTTGCAATCCATCATCCATCATCATTGAGCGTTATCAAACTACTATGTATATATCATCATCCTCCTTTTTGTCCAATGCAAATCACATCGTGGTGATTGCTTGGCATTGACATCCTAGTCGTTTTGTGCAGCCTGACATAGCAGCCTGCGAGCAACATGGAATTCGTCGCTGTTTGCGCGGTTAGAACAGGTCTGTTTTGAGACCACCGATGTCTTGCCATGCTGAAGTTCAATTCATAGCTGAAAATTTTCTGGTGGGGAGATTTGAAGAGGCTAAAGATGCAATAGATGACGACATGTCCTGACATGTTGATGCATTCGATGCGCGATCAACACTCATTTACTGGGGAAAGAAACATGCCAATTGCTCTCGGTTGCTCCATTTTACTCACAAAAACCGTGAGCAGTTGGTTGTTTGGTTGTTTGATGTTGTTTGGACTCATTGATGGAGAGTGGTGGAGGATGGTGGAGAACGGTGGAGACATCGGTAATTCATTGTGCATCTCCCTGAATCTATGGGACCTCCAGGTGGTCGCCCTTTGCTAAACAAACCTCAGCTTCCACCTAGCTGAGTCCATGGGACGATCCTGGTTGGCTGAAGCAAACATCGAATCAGATCAGTTGATGGCGCAAAGTTTGCCAGTGTTTTTTTTTCACAGTTTCTGGGATTTCCCATGTTTTTCCACAGTTTCTGGGATTTCCCAACACTTTTGGGATATGATATTTTTTGAGCTACCTAAAAATGCATCCTATACTGCACAGATGCCAAGGCCTGTATCCATTCCGTTGGTACAACGCCCAAGATTCCATAGCTGTGGCTGTGGACTCATTCGGAGGTCAAATTCGTGCAGTACAGACTTTCACGCGTCAGCTTTTGCCATCGCTTCGGGGGCGAAATGCTTCTGCCTGCCATCGGGGTTTGTGGTGGTCACAGGGGGATGCTGGTGGCTCTCCAAGGTCATCTGGAAACTTTACGCTCAGCCTATCAGACTTGGGAGGTGGGATCTGCCGAGCCACCAGGGGTCACCAGTTTTGGTGAGTTCGCATGGGAACTTGCTTGGGATCACCAAACAACTCCCAATTCACTTCCATTTCATGAAGCTGATGTAAGGGCATTCACCAGATTGGAGATTGCATGAGATTCCAAATTGGTGATGTGGGATATGCATTGGATAACTTCGATTTCTGGGACGAATCGGACTTCGCGCGGCGTCTCGCGAGGCTGCCAAACTCCGTGGTTTGCCCAACGAAGAAGTGGACAGTCTCGCTCTCAGCGACCAAGGCTCAGTCTGACGGCTTCTCCCTGCATCCCTACCGTTGCATCAACGCCGCTGGAAATCGGCCGAAAGATCTTTAGATGATCATAGGATCCGAAGGAGACGTGAGTTCGACATGTTGGGGGATCATGTGATGATCACTGATGATCATTTCACTTGATTATTGGACTGCTCAGATCAAACTGACCATCAACTCTTGATTTTTAGCGAATAAACCCGCCATTCAGAATGGGGTTCCCAATCGCTTAAGAAACCCCCATTTGAATGTTTCACTGGCTGCGCTGCCTCAGGTTGGCGACTTGCGCTGCAGATCTTCTACGAACGACAAGTGTGGCCTGAAGCGAAGGGTGACACCGCAACGGTGGCGAGTGACCACAGGGGTGGGAAGATCCATAAGGGTTGATGGTGATTGGGTTGTTTCCGTTTGAGTCTGGTTGATGAAGGGTCAACTTTAGGGATGCCAACAAGACTGGAGTTGATGATTTAGTAATGGCAGGTGCTGCAAAGAAACCACCATGAATCACCAACTGTTGATGATTTGTCATCTTACCGGGGTTATCGATACATGTCATCTCCCATTTGAATACACCATGCAGGATCATATCAGTGCGTATAGTCATACAGTGTTTCTACTGATCAAACACGTTGATGCCATATGGTGTCTTAAGTGAGATGCAATTCACCAGTACAATATAGTATGGCTAGGCTAGGTTTCTGTGGGGCCCATGTTGGGCTTTTTGGCGGGTGCTTGTCAAGGGAAGAAGCCAGTGCAATATGTAAAGGATTGATTAGAATCAAAGATCCAGATGGCAGAGAACAGGCAAGCAGGGACAGCAATAGGAAAATTGCAAAAGGAGCAGCGGAAACTGCAAATGTAGTCTGGCAGCAGGTTGGGTCCGGTTGAAATCATTGTTCAAACAAGCCGCGCCACCCATCTCAGGGCCCAGCGTCGTAATTCAGAGCCTGAAGTGCAGCGAAGCAAGGCCAGGGGACAGCCATCCCAAGCTCGATGTGTGGAGGGTCCACAAGTTGATCATGGTATCATCCCCCCACATGGATCATGGGGTTTCGATGGGATGGTAAGGGATGTCCTTAGTCACAAATCACGGAGAGGCATGTCAGTGGCAGGTGCCAAGGATGATCTCAGCACTTGTAACAGGAAGCTGGGAATCAGCAGCAGTTTGGATCCCAGATTTGCAAACTAATTGGGTTGTCCACACGTTGTCAAGTGGCTAAACAGCAGCCCGAAGGGAAGCATGGGAAGCTCCCAAGGGATGGTGCACCTTCAGGAGGACCGGGTGGCTGCGGAGCTGTTCAAAGCCTTGAATGCGAAGCCCATCCGTTGGGGGCCCGGGTCACCGGTGAAACGCCAGGGCCACGGCACTTGGGGCAGCAAGGACGCTGAAAAGTCTGGAGAAATCGAGTTTTTGAGAAGATCATGTTTACTAGAAATCATGTTTTCAGAAGATCATGTTTACAGATCATTGTAGTAACTTTAGTGATGTCCTTTCCTGAAGTCTCCTCTCGTGGTTTTTGTGTCCCCGTTGTGCCCCCAGCAATGAGAATAAACACGTGCCACAGCTTTCGAGCCACGGTGATGACAGATGATGGATGAGCTTGCAGTATTGGAATAGTTTCACAAAATGGTGAATGATGGTGATGAATTATTATGATGATGCTCTTGATGGGGATTGATGGGGATGAACAGCGAAATATATGTAAGCGAACGATGGCAAAACGTAATATAGAACAAGGATGCAGTCAACATCAACGAAGACATCAACTGGGATATGGCCCGCAACATTTCACAGCAATTCTTTGCCCATGACCGCAGCTTCAGCATTGCAGCATTGCTGCTGCAAGGACTCCAGAAGATCAACCCAGCAATACATCGGCAACACCCAACTCAGACTCACAATGTTGGTGATGTGTTGATATGAGACGCATCGATATGAGACCCCTCTTCACAACAAATAACACGCTAGTTACACCAGACTTCCCATAGTGGCGCCACATCATGGGCAAACATCAAGGCACCTCGCAGTGAAGGCCCAGAGTTTTGCAACACTCCACAGTTCAAACAGCAGGTAGATCTGCATGAGTCTCCTACCATACTGTTCGCTTCCCCTAGAGCTGACCGCTGTTCCAGAGCACGCGCAATCGATTCATCACCAACCAGTCACTGAAGAGGACGAGTTGCAGCACCTGCAGACGTGTCGCCAGCTTTGCCATGGCCTTGCGGTGGCATGGCTGAAGGATCGCAAGTGCTGAGGTTGTTTGCCAGTCCAAAACCTAAAAGAAGGATGCCAAATCACAATGATTTTGTCATGTTTCGGGTTCGAAAGTGTCATCCATCCAGGTCCATGTCATCCAGGTCCATGTCATCCATCCATATCTATCCATCCGTTGACAAGCATTGGGCACTGGTTTCTTTGATCCGTTTTCCCTCGGAGAGGAGAGCCACCAGACAAACGCGCGCGGGTGGCTCCAAGGCGGGGGTTCGACGGCATTTTTTCGCGACCATTTGGTCATTTTTCCGGGGTCAATGATTTATTGTGCTCATTGGTATAGCTATCCGGGAGCTATTGATCCATCAGAGCTATTGTTGGTATAGCTATGATGCTCATTGGTATAGCTATTGATCAGTGATCATGAGCTTTTGATCATTGCAATCGCCTGCGACTGATCGCCGCGGAAGGGCTGCTGACTACACAACTGGGTAACTGTACCAGCCAGTGACAACAAGTATCAAGCATGTTTGTGGTGATTAGGACCATCATATCTGTCATGATAATTAGTCATGATTACCACAATAGTTGATATCAAAAGATATAGATATTCCATTATTGTTGTTGGTACAGCAATCATGATCAGTAATCATTGTAGGAATTAATATGTAATACAGTAACTGTTTATCTCATCTTCGTGTGAAGCATTGTTTGTTTGTTTAACTTGGTAGTTGTTTTTTAACGGTGCAACAGGTAGTGACCACACTACTGCTACCACTCTCACCGCCATCGTAATTGGCTGTCATGAATCCCTAGTAACCACAGTACTTGAATGTATCAACACTAATTAATCTCTAATGATCATACCCCACAGTTTTAATGATCATTGGCCTCATGATCACCATCGTATCTCCAATCACTTGCTCATTTATAGCAAAGAACAGCGAGAACTAACAAGTATGATACAACTGTATATCTACTTGTGATATCATACTAACAAGAATACTGATTGTTGGATACTGATTGTTGGAATTGTTGGATACTGATTCTTGGATACTGACTGATGTTCACCAAGAATTCTTAGACATCAATATCTTCCCAACATTTGGGACAGCGATGTTCACCAACGAGTATCCAACATCGCTGTCCCCAGGCTCCCAAGCAGCGGTCCCTGGGCGCAGCGCGCGCAGCGCACCTCAGCGCTGCGGGGCGCCTTGGAGGCCCAGGGCGCCACGTGGCATGCCAAGCTGCGGCGCGTGCAGCTGGAGGTGGGGGAAACTGCGGGCGAAATGCGGGGAAAACCAGCAGTTTGGGAAGGTTTTTGGATGCTTTGACCATGTTTTGGGAAGGTTTTTGGATGGTTTGATCATGTTTTCCCAGTATTTGGGGGAGGGTTTTGGATGGCTTGAGGTATGAAAAATGTTGTTTTCCACGGAAGGAGGTTGGTTTTCCTTGGAACTCACGGTGGGTTTCCACGTCGAACGGATAGTTTCCCCCAAAGGTTTGAGTCGTGGTTCATGAATGGTTCAGTGATGGTTGGTTCAATAGCTGATGGATGACTGATTAATGATAAAAGGGGGTTGATATTGGTTGGATGGTGATCAACAATCATCAATAAGCCTTAGTGGTGGGATGGAAGCAATGGCTTTCATGAATGATTAAGTTTCGCGTGGGTTAGCTGTTGATATTGGTAACAAGAGATTGGTGAACCTTGAATGGTGACCATGGATACTTAATCGTAGTTAGTCATGGATAGTCCATACTGACTGCTGCTGCTGATAACGATCATTGCTCCTTAGTGGGACAAACCTGTCCGGTTGCAGGTTGCTGGTTGGTGACCACAAGCAGATGCAACAGCAAATTTTTCCGCCGTAGCGGTGGCTTGGTTGGTAGCTGTTGGTTGCTTTCTGGATCCATCATTGGGTGATGGGGAAGGTTCGATGGCTATCTTACCTTGCCAAATGGTACAACAATGTACGACACGCTCATTTTGTCTTGCTCTCATGCCAAGTTGCAAGACTTCCATCCTCCCACTGGACCTTGTTTGATACTGTTCGTGAATAGCTTGTATCCAAAGGAGGGTGTGGTGGTTTGACCAACCGTCATGCTGGCGAGGCCAAACAAAAACAATTGACTGGAAGCGGATATACTGGGTGGCCGCAGACCATGATCGTCATCCTGACTATCTTAATGACAATGACAATCTTCAACCAACCCGCGACAAAACCAGCAAATTTCACTCTGTGATCCACCTGTGTGTTTCTCAAAATAAGGTAGCCCGAAGTTATGGTTGGTTTATGAGGAAAATGTTTGGTTTATTACGAATAAACATGGTTTATCATCCAAAAACAAGCTAATATTGGATGGTTTGGGGTACCCCGTGATGACTTGAGAAAGCCCCACGTGTGTACAGCCGTTGGCAGCTTGGGATGATCTGAACTCCCTAACTTGCCGTGGCCATCCACAGCTCTGGAGGTACCAGGTTTGGTGGTGGACGATGCCGTGCCGAGTGGAACGGTGCAGCGGGAGAATCGATGGAAGCGGGTGCATTCATCATGCTTCACCATGAAGAATGTAGCGATATGAACATGACTGGTGATACATCATTTTAGGTGAAGCATGACTGGTGACACATACGATTTGCGATAATTGATGGTAAACAAATCATATGAACATCACTGGCGACTGGTTTCTGCCTCCTTTTGTCACCAATATTTGACCCACTATGGATGGTTGATAAGTATATAATTGATCACAAAGCATAGTGTACTCAAACAAGTGCAACAGCAATGACTATCAAGGAAAACAGTACAACATAATGCGACCAATCGTGGATAACGAATAGCCATTGGTTGGCAATGATTCGCAAAAAAGAAGGTGGACGTCTCAATTTCTAAACGCCAAAGTCATGGCCCATGTGAGTCACGACTTTGTTTTTTTGGTTTGGAACCTGCAGGGTGAGTGTTTCCTGCAACGATATCATGGTGAGCTGGGTCCAGCTTGCCATACCCGAACTCTTAATCCCACAAAATTGAAGATACAGGAAGTTTTCATGGACCGGGAAGCCTACCATACCTTGTGATACATCATTTTTAGAACAAGCCGGTGCGATGATGCTCAGAATCGCACGCTGCAGGTGTTGCTGAGAGTCCCTCGAGATCTTCATTTCTCCAGGCGTGGGAAAGCCACACGAGCGGATTGATTTGTTTGGTGGTTAAAAGCATTTTGTGTTTTCCCAAATTATTGGCAAATGATAATTACTTTTACCACCCACGGGTTTCAACCCATTTTTTGTTCCTGGTTTCCCCATTTTACTCCTACTTTTCATGGGGCTTGAAACCAACCAGTCATTCATGTTCTGCAGGCCCCGCTGCAAAGAGATCTTCCAGGACATCTACGATGCATGCGAGGCCAGCGACGTGCGGGCACGTGCCCATCGGTCATTTGAGTCAACCATTTCGCGCGCTGCTGGTGTTGCTGTTGTCGCTGTAGTTTGCGATTTTGTTGGTTGCTGCTGTTCTTTTTGTTTCTGTTGCTATTGCAGTTGTTGCTGCTGCTGTTGCTGCTGTCTTGGCCATCGTTGTCGTCACGTCGTCGGTGTCGTTGTTTTGTGGGCAGCCTCGAAGCCAGCGTGAAACATCGGGCATGCGCAGGGATTCTAAGCCAAGTCCAAGACATCAGGGACAAACTTTTGGAGGTTCCACTCCTCCATGGTCCGCTTTGTCAAAGTTATTTGCTCGCTATGCCACACCCATTGGGGAACGGGTCCTAGGATTTTTTGGGGAGAGAAATAGATTTATCATGAGTTATCATGGGATATGAAGCGTC
>VSDK01023938.1:140391-151312 GCA_009767595.1 Symbiodinium kawagutii
CGTCGTGTTGCCTTGGCATAGGTGCTCACCGGGTCAACTATGTTGTCCCCATTGGCCGTGCCCCACCACAATCAGAAACCAGATGAACCGAAGCGGTTTCCCATGACAACTCCAGGGTCGTTTCGCAGGGCGGGCTGTGAGGCCCTGCCGAGTGAAGATCCAGAGAAGAGGGAGGAGGCAGCGGATGCGCTGTGTGTCTCGGCATGTCTTTAGATACTTTGGACAGGTGCCGTGCTGTTTTGGATCCACCATTGTATTGCAATAACGGAATTTCTTGGCCTCCGATAATCCAGGTAGTCAAAAAAAATCAATCATCACCGACCAGTACTTTATCTAGCTGTTTATGTCAGTGGCACATCACGATCTGGTGGACACTGATGGCAGAAAGGTAGAGTTTCAGCTCGTAGATTGTCCAAGATCAACCCATCCGGGGAACCCTAGCAGCGAGCATTGTTTACAGTTGGTTACTACACCCGACCACACCATCATGAACCATGGTGAATTGCCATAGACAATGGTTGACACACCGTCATGAAGCACCACTCTTTGATAGCATCAACTATCACTGTTCGCCACCAACCAGCATCATTCATCACGAACTGTTGCATCATCCAACATGACTGACCACCAAGAATCACCATCATTGACTGTTGTTCAGCGCCCAATCCGTTAACCATCAAAACTGGCCATCAATGACCAGCAAAAGTAAGCATGGCAATCAAGAAGCCCATCATCAAGACCAGCAAAACGGCCTGTAATTGTTGGCTGCCCACCCTAAACACCGTTGATGAACCGCCCTTAAGCGTTCATCAACCGCCCTAAACACCGTTACCGGCCGCAGTCTCCATCACCGGGTCCGCCCCAGGTCTGGCACACCTTCTGCAGCGCGCCGCTAAGCGCGCGACGGAGGATATTGCTGCGGCAGGTGCCATGGGGGGCAGCAGCAGTAGAATCGATCAACACTCATGTGATACATAGAAGATGTTCATGGTTTGATAGATGTGATGAGAAAAGTGCATCTTGAGATGGGATTGTTCCATGTTTGCATCTCATACCTTTGAAACCAAGCGGCTAGATGGGTGGAAGTCTTCTGAAACTTGGTATTTTGAGAAGACTGAAGTGACTCAAAGTGACGTAAGCCTCGCAGAGAAGCAGCAATCTGCAGCCTGGAACACAGCCACCTGCCTTGAAAGGCGCTTGGAATCGCATGGCGGAGGTGCTGCTTCAGGAGGCCAGGTGATTGGCGTATCCCATGGATTCCAAGGGATGACAAGGGCTCCTAGGGCTGTTGAATGCCCGGCTGACCCAAGAACTGGTGGCCCCAAGAGGTATATGGAACTGCATGCATGGCTGACTGATTATCAGCCTTCAGACCCATAGCTAGATATGAAAGGCCTAAAAGGTATGAATAGCCAGGCAGCCAGGCATTCCCCAGGGTCAACCATGAAGCGAGGCACTACCAACTGTCGACCTCCTTGGATCGCCCAAGGACTTCCAAGAGCATCCCTACGTGGTAGCTTGGGAGCCTTGGCTTTCAGCCTTGGCGAAGCCTTGGCATACACCGTGCCGCTTCAATAGATCCACATATTGGAGCAGCGGAATTCACAACGGATGACAACGGGCAGGGTTCCCTTGATGCTCAGCTTGGTGTGTCAAGACCTTCTGCCACAACGAGTTCTTAGGTCCCCCAAGGGGTAGCTCATTTGCGGCGCATGTTCTCCGGCCCTCTTTTGTGAACACAAACTCCTGTGGTGCTGCGGCGAAATTTGGTCAGGGTTGCCATGATGGCGAGATAATGTTGACTACATGACCATACCATGATTTCTAATCATGATGGGGTAGAAACACCCCAACCACACCATGATTGTGAAGCTTAACCCAACCAGATCCAACCAGTTCGACACCATGACCGCCATGCCCTCGAAGCTGGCCACCACTGGGTCAAGGATGGCCGGCCCATAGAGATCCCAGCCTCCGCGGAGCCCGAGCTGATCTCGGCGCAAGCAGAGTATGTGAGGTGCGGCGAAGGGCTGCCGTGGCCCCATGGGTTGGCCGCTGGTGATGGGCGTTGGCCATGCGCTAGCCATGGGGCTGAACGATGTTTGGCGCTGGTTGTTTCGCTAAGTTTCAAGTACAGTGGTTGTTAATGCTGGGTAGGGGACAGATGGGGACCGAGGTGATCGCACTCAAACATGATGATGATTTTCTTTTCAGTTGTCATGAACGGCTACGAGTCGGTATCAAACATCACTCCAAACGGATACTTGTGGACCTACCAGCAGTATTTTGTAATTCTGCTGTGGGGTATGTTCACCAGCCAGCAGATTGAACTGACAGCCCCAGTGATTTCGATTATCATTCATCACCATGAACCACCATCAACAATTGTCGTGCATCTGAATTTATTAATTAATTAACCATCATTGACCAGAATTCATCATCATTAACCCGAATTCATCATCATCAATCAGTCATCGTTAGCCAGAATTCACCATCGTCATTGCTATCCCAGTGTGGAACATCCTCACCTTGCCGGCTCACTAGGACGGTCTACCGCTGCATTTGCAGCACCGTAGATGCGTTCGCGGAGTTGGATGAAGGTGGACAGGGGGAAGCCACCCAGGAGTTCCAGGCATGTGGCTGAACTTGAAGGAAGCAGTTCATTCGTCATGATCAATGTCCACTATTGGTAGTGACTGAATAGACATGGGTTCATCGCCTTGACCGGAACAAAACTTGGACAACTCAAAATTCCCAACACAAGCTGCTGGACCATCACCAACCATCACGAAGCAAACCAACAATCATCATTGAGCATGGTACAACCATCACTATTGACCATGCTTATTCACCGTACGAATTAAGCACCACCAACCGTCACTGCCCATAGTTCACCTGCACGAATTTACCATCACCAACAATCAGTAACCATCACGCGCATCATCAACCACAGATTGACCATCACCAAGGCCATCGCTAATCATCGCAAACCATCACTCACAACTATCACTACTAACCATCACTTATGATTATCACTAGTAATCACCACCAACCAACCACCAACCAACCACCAACCACCACCAACCGCCAACCACCAACCGCCAACCACCACCAAGGCCATCACTAAGCATCCCCGTGAACCCGAGACCGCAAACGCGCCGCGCGAGGCCTCTTTTCGCTGGCGTGGCTTTGTCTCCTCACTCGCCGTTTCCGCGGCCCCGAGGGCTCCGCCTTGGTGCCAGGCGCCACATGTCCTGCCAGGTTTACATCCATTGAGATTACTGAACATGGATTGATATATTTATTCATACATATATATATATATATTATATATATTTTATATATAGATATACTATAATTATATAGATTGATATTGTAAAGGTGGATATTGATTGATATTTAGTGGTTGATATTGGTGAATATGTTTGGATATTGTTGAAGATTGGTTAAAGATGATTAAAGATTGACTGTTGGTATTGAAGAGATTAAAGCCATGCCGATCATTGATGAATGTACTTGATATGAATGTGCACTTGTTTGAAAGATCTTGAAATAAGATGAAATACGTACAAGGCTTCATGTTGACTCTGGACCTTGTTTTGAATGGCAACCATCAAGACGGAGTTGCTTAGGAAGAGCTGTCGCTGAGTCTTAGCTTGGGCATTCCGTTTGAGGTATGTTGGCTAAAGCCACCTCACTAAAGCTGGCCAACTTGTTGGGCAAGCAAGATGGCTCAATTCCTGTTGAAAGCCGAACCTCGAAACAAAACTGTTCGACCTGGGAAAACATTTTCCAATGGAGGTGGATCCGAGTCAAGGGTCAAGAAGCGCAGGGTAGCTTCTTTTATCCTAGCCTTTGGTGCTAGTGGATTTGTTGGTAGTTTACATAGGGCTGGAACTAATACAACAAGTTGTATGTTGCATTTGGCCACTGATACCGGAACGTTTTTCTTTTTGGTGGCATGGTTGGCATGACCACCAACTACAGAGTCTTCATGTCATACGCTCGCATTAAAATCGCGTTTCGGCTTGAATGTTTGTCCAAAACCAGTATCTACTGATCAACAATTGACAATAGATAACAACAGTAATTACATGATGAGTTGACAAGTTGACAATCCATGTTCATGATCTATTGATATCAACCACTGGTAATCATCACCTAAGTGTGTGTTTTGTATTCATCAAAAGTTAGTATCCATCAGTGACTGGGTTTGTCCAGAGATGGACCCCAAAGGTTGTAGTTTCCCCAATAACGATGGCTATGAACTTGGATGGTTAGTAGGTACCCCCAGGCCCCACTTTTATGACTACTTAACGTCTTTGTGGCTGATGGTCTCCCCAAGTTTGCTCCAAGACTCCAAGCTCATCAACTGCGGCCCATCTCAACACTCAAAGACCCATATCCCCAAGAACCACTTACCAATGATTATCTTGGTAATGAAAAGTAATTTACCATAATAATTCAGGACTTACCTACCTTGAATTTGTCAATGGACATTTTTACTGACAACTATGCTAGTATTGGTTAGTGTTCACCTCTGACAGTGGTTATCCAAGTAACACTTACATGACTATTGCTGATCAACACTAGTAAGGATTATCAAAGTAATCATCATCTGATCCTCCATTTCTGACGAGATGATATCCCGACGATTGTTTGTAGCTACTCATATAGGTGGCCACCCCAGGACTCTGATGGCTAAACCACGCTATATGCGGATGTCATGGCTGGCCAGGAATAAAGGTTGACATGCATGGTGAGAGCCTGGTAGCCTGTTTTTAGCATGAAAATTGGGAGTTGATTGATTCACGTTTTCATAACGTCAACTGTGCTCACACTATGATTTGGCGGGTTTCTGCGTGTTCACATCAGCACTATCATTGGTTCATTTTGCTTTGGTTGGTAGACCCAGCCATACTGGTCGGTAAGGAGCCCCATAGTCGCGATATATCAATATTATTCCATATTTATCCTTGATCAATCGAATTCTACTTGATAAGGATAAATATGAACAAATCACCACCAACATTATTTGTGAGTCGTTTTGATGGTTCGTTGATGGTTTAGCGCACTGGTTACTGTAGCCCTTCATGGTCGGTCTCATCAGGGGTCGACTTCCTCAATCACTTCTCGGAGCCCAATGCGTCCAGTGACTGGGACGAGGACGTGACGTTGAAACAGATCGCTCTTGTCAAGTTGGATCAACATGTTGTCAAGCCGTGTCAACCTTTGCCAACCTATTTAAATAGACAAATAGATCAATAAACATATATATATATATATATGTGAATAAACAAATTGTATATATATATATATGAATGAGTATATATATATACATGTATATCTGAATTTAGATATGTACGTAGTACCAGATAGTAGCAGCCATCAAGCCCTTTTTGAAACATATTACGAGCCACGATCAGTACATTGTCCCCTCTCCACCCCTCACTATAGTTTTCAAAGAGTTTAAGACCAATTTCCATTTTTGAATTGCCGTTAATTTACTCATATCAGCCATCATATACTACCTCAATGACCGTCACAAAGTGAATCGTGACAAGTGCCTCATAGTCCAAACATGCTTTCCAACATTTTGGATCTGAGACTAGCAGATCGGTCAATATCGCGTGATAGAGGACCCATCATGGTTATTTGCTAGTACTATCAGCCTTATTAAGCATTGTAAACTATTAGTTAACAATTTGTTAGCCATTACCCATGAATCAATCATCAATTCTATTAGTGAATTTTGGTTGGCCATCATTCTTGCTTTCACAATCATTAACCAGAAATTATCTATGAACCAACCATCAAATAGCCATCAATCATTCATCCTGAGCCATGATAATACGACAACAATCAAAAACCATTTGCTAATAAATCCAAGCAACAAATAGTAGTATACATGGTTCAATACCACATGATTTATTGATACTACCATGATAATAGCAGAAAAATCCATACATTCAACCGAAAACAACTGATCATGCTAAAAAATCCAACCAAAAATTTGTGATAGTCATGAATCAAATCAAACATTCTCCCACCAGCTCTTTGGGAGGCCCCCCTGGCTGCAGGAGTCTGGTGCAGTGGTGGTCACAGCGACGCGAGATTTGAAGTCAGGCAGTCTTGGGAAGGAGATGGGGTCATTGAGTAAGATTGATTTGTTTGATATGATTTTAGTTTCAATAATTGACTATAAGGATGGTAATGATTAACTACAAGGATGGTGATGATTAACTATATGGAGACATCGTTTAATTTTCGATTGATTGGTATGATCATCTCTAAATCAACCATTAAGTATCTAGTATCTATTGATTTTCAATTGATTGATATGATTTTCTTATAGATAATTATTGCCATCCCAGTAGAATACGTCACTGTGGCAACTGAAACTAGTGTGCTCAATTGTGGCCTGTTCACGAGAGACATACAGCTGGTGGATTTTGAACTTGAAATGATTTGAGAATCTACCTTCATCAGCTCGGTAGGGTCCTGATGGAATTCGGGGAAACATGTTCCACAACAAGTGCTACATGGGTTCACTTCTGGTGCCCGTAGAGATTTGCTGAGTTCTTCGAACAACAATCGATTGTTCATGGTTGGCTGTCAACCTGTACTATGCGGTGCCCCCACTTACAGATTATTAATGAGCACATGTAACAAACTGGCTATATCCATATGCATAATTCCATTCATTCATCCAGACATACATGCATGCACCACAACTAGCAGCCTCATTGTCCACCAAAAGTGACCAGCGGTACCAGCTTGCAATGATTGACGATTACTTAGCCAAACAGAATAGTTGGTATATCCCCGTTGTATCCCCTATTCGTGCTGGTTGTTATCCCGTTGTTATCCCGTTGTTATCCCGTTGTTATCCCGTTGTTATCCCCTATCCACCATCAACCAGCCAGGCTTCACCATGGGTCACCTCTCGGTTCCCCAAAACAGCTTCCCAGTTGCTACGGAAGGCGAGGAGGTGTTGATCAGCTACGGAGACTTCTCCAATGCTTTGCTGTTCCGCACCTATGGCTTCACCTTGCCCTCAAGGCTCGGCTGGGATGCTGGCTGCTTGGTCAAACATAGTCGAAGTACCTCAAGTATGTGGATATGGGAACGCTTTGTCGTGATGTTGTTGGGTGTTGTTCGTGATTGTTGTTTGCAAGAATTCCTTATCATAACCGATATTGTCCGTGACATAATGCTGATTGTTCAACACAACCAGGAATATTCCTCGAACAGCTATCTACTGTACATGCAACGGCTGACGATCAGTAATGTTTCTTGCATTTCTTATTGTGTGTACATTTGTACATACCGCATTTCTCATCAAGTTCTTTTGGTCCCCATCATTTGCTCATATCAACTTTGAAGCATGAGAGACTAAGATAAAACAGACAAACAAACAACAAACAACCAAGCAAGCAACCAACCAACCAACCAACAAACAAACAAAACAGATATGGCCAAAAAACTCAGTGTGGCATCATTTACAAACAGTGCTCCAGCACAGTTGGTCATGGTGTGCCAGGTACGAGCCCTGTCAGACGTGTACCTTCACTGACAAGGAGCCGTCATTGCCGTGGCTTCATGGTGGTTTTCATGGCCTGACCCACAGCCACCTAGCAATGGCTAAAGGAGCAGTACCACCGGCCATTTTCCACACAGAAATCATCAGCCCTTGGCACATTCCGGCAATGGACCCAGTGATTGTTAGGAGCTGTTGGCAACAGCACCGGCAGATGTCGCAGCTGACTTGGAGGCGAGGTGACATGGGACCGGAGACTTTCCGCATGGAACAACAAAAATTGATTGGACAAGTGGTGTTTTATTGATGGTGAATGGTTTTATTGATGGTTATTGATAGTTAAGAGTTTGACAGCACCAAATTCATGGTTTATTGATGGTCAATTAGCTTGATATTGGATATGTATTTCTTCTCCACGAGATCTCCCCACCAACATATTGTACACTCAGTGAACATCATCAAGAATGGGTGTGGTCTAGGAGATTATCCGAAACCAATTTCACTATTATCTGGCTGATGAGTTTTACTATGTCAGGAAGCAATAACAACTCACTGAAGAAGCGTGGCTTTTCAGCACCTTGAATCCGTGGGGTTCATCCTATGTCGGGAAACAATTCGAAAGAACTCACTGAAGTCTCAGATGAAGTCTCAGAAGTTGGCCTTTTCAATCCCTTGGCCTGGGAACAGGCCTTGCCCAATTTGCACCTGAACAGCTTGATGGTTTCGGACGAGTTGGCCGTGCTACTGCAGGCGGGAAAGGCTGACCCCAAACCAACGCATCACCATGACAAGCACTGGGCACATCCACGTCTCACATCACGTCAGGCTCCCCTTGGTACCAGTAACCTTGGAGCCACCGCCATTTGATGAACAAATCATGCCAATAGATTATGACTAAGAATTATGGTCAGAAAGCAGTTGATGATTCATAATGATGCTTTGTGAAGAATGACTCAGGGTGGATGTTGAATGCATATGGTTCGTTAGTTCTGCTTTGCAAACTATTGTCACTGAGTAATGAATCAATGATGATACTAACTGGTGGCACATTCGACACCTAGTTAGCAACTTTAGTTAGTTGATGATTCAACATTCATTGGTAGGTGGTGCCCCCTGGTTATAAGTTGATTAATAAGCCATTTAAGTAGCTCGTTATATCTACCACTACTGGTAGTCACCAACGTTGGTTGGTTCACTGAGACCTCCCAACGGCTTCGGATCTCCCAGGTCTGGGGCGCCGCTGGCAATGCCGTGCGCCAGCTCTGCCAAAGGCGGCTGCAGCTACTGGCGCCCACAGCGGAAGAGATGAGGCACTGGACGGGGGGTAAAGGCTGCCGGTGGTTGATGGTTGGTTCATGGTTGATGCTTCATGGTTGATGCTTCATGGTTGGTGCTTCGTGGTTGATGCGTGGTCAACCATTCCGTGTCGTGGTTAGTGATGAGTGAGCTAAGGTTCATGACGATGATGATGATGATGATGATGATGGTGGTGGTGGTGGTGGTGGTGGTGGTGGTGGTGGTGGTGAATGATTAGCGATGGTTCACAGTTCTTCGTAATGGTGAATGGTGGCTAAGAATGGTACTGGTAGATGAGATTAGACTTGGAAGGAAAAGCTATTCTGCTGTCCGTCGCCTTGGTCCACCATACATGATATCCCTTGGCAGGTTTCCATGATCAAGGCGAGCACATGTGAGCACGTATTTGTGCGATATCATGCATGATAGATCCTGGTAGATTCTGTGGGATATCCTGGCTTGATGAGCTCTAATCTTGCGTGCCGTTGATTGTTGTACCTATATTCGAATCAAACATGTTACACAAAAAATATTCATAAGTGTGTATATACATAATTACAGTGTACATGCATATTTACATATTGATGTGCATATATGATTTAATATGCAAATATGCTCCTTTGTATGTAATTATATATGTATATATTCATGTGTATGTGTATGTGTATGTGTATATGTATATATGTATATGTATGTGTATGTGTATGTGTATGTGTATATGTATATATGTATATGTATGTGTATGTGTATGTGTATGTGTATATGTATATGTATATTATATGTATTTGTACATGTATGTATACATATATATTTGTACTGTTTCATTGATATGTGCATTTCACCCCACAGGTCTCCTCGTAGGTGGTCCAGCGCCGAGCCCATCGACAGCAAGCTCCATGGGCTCCGCGTGGCCTTCAGTGAGTGCTCGCCTTGGGTAGGTTGGGGTGCCGACGTGAAGCCACCTGTGTGAGGTTGACCTGCTAATGTGTATTTGTATGTAAATATTTATATATATATATATTCTTTTTCTATATGTATTGATATACGTATGTATTTATGTATATATTGGTATACCAATTCAATGTATGTAGAGAGTAAGTGTTCACCTGCAAATGATGATGTTTGAGGGTTTCGTTTAGATCTGGCTTGTTTGTTGCTGTGTCTGTGTTTTTGGGTGGCTTCATGAATCAGTATTGCCATAGCATCCAAGAGTTGCCTTAGCTGCTTGTGCACTAGGTAGTTGGTGGCGCAGAATCAAAGATGAACTGCCGCGTAGCAGCTCATTGCTAGACATATAGATATTTCGTAGCTACGTTGGTGGTACACATTTAGCATAGGGAAACCGTGGCTACAGAACTACCTTGGAGTTACTAAAGTTAACCTTTGCAAAAACCATGGTGGGAGACCTTCGCCAATCGACAAGGTACATGTGCCTGCAGATTCACGCCAACATCTTGGATGAGCTATCAGGCGGCCTGAGGTGGTACCTGAGCCCATAATTCATGATGGCAACTGTTTCTGGGGGCAAGACCATGATCAGCATGAGATTAGCAAGCGGTTTTGGAAGTATGGCTATATGTATAGCTTGAAATATATATATATATATACATATGTGTGTAAATATCTTTATAGATGTATACATTTAGATATCTCTATAAATGTATAATGTGTGTAGATATATATATATATATATGTATATAAATGTAAATATGTAGATATAATATACATGTTCTGAAGTCATTCTCGATTGAATTGCGTTCAGAAGTCCGTGTTCGAACAGCACACTGAGAAATGGCATGCAGTATATCCGAAATGCTGGTAAGCCGTGACGGTCATGGTGATAAGAATGATTCACATGATACAGATGATGATACTGCAGAGCACCATCGTTATACACAGGGATAAACCTGGTGAAACACACCAGTAGCATGTAAATGAGATGGTCAAAAAGTCACACAAATTCATGACAATGATATGATGATGACGATGACGATGACGAAGATGATGATGATGATGATGATGATGATGATGATGATGATGATGATGATGATGATGATGATGATGATGATGATGATGATGACGATG
>VSDK01023938.1:151495-196719 GCA_009767595.1 Symbiodinium kawagutii
CCTGCTGCTGCTGATGCTGCTGCTGCTGATGATGATGATGATGATGATGATGATGATGCTAGGATGGTGGTAACAAGATGTAACAAGTGTAATTAGAACCTTGTGTAAGCATCTCATGCTGGTCAGTGATGTATATAACCAGTCAAATGAAAAACGAATTGTACACATGCAATGGGTATTGCTGATGGTCATAATTGCGGCTACAATATTTTTTAACATGAAATCCAAACGGCATATTACCTTACCTGCATTTCCATCATGCTGTATTGCTGATGTAATCTCACCAGCAATTTCATCGTCGTTTCTCGACATTTTTCCTGCTGCAATTGCTGGTGAAACTCCACCACTCCGCAGGTGCGCCGAAGGAGACGGATCGTCAAGCTCCCAAAGGCGGCGCGGAGGACGCCGCTGGACACCTAGAACCAACAGCACTATGGAAGCCATGTTGAAGGGACCTCATATGGAACCTCACATGGAACATCATGTGGAACCTTAGATGGCCATTCTGAACAGTTAGCAATAGGAACATGGATTGTGACCCCATCTCGTTTGGATAGGGCTGGGAAAGTGGGCACCAGAGGGAACCCGAAATCATCTATTCAAAGCGGGCTGATGGATGATGCATGCACACAGACATTGAGTTTGATGCCTCCGTGCAGTGTACGAGTTTGATGGTTGCGCTTCGAAAAACCTCATGGTACCCTGGTGATCCTGCAAATTGCACCTTTCACTGGCTGAATATGGTGGGATCATTGGCAAACCAGCTGTGAGGCACACGATGTGGGGCAGATGGATGTTATTGCGTTTGTGACAGGGTCATGATGCTGATCAGAGTGGCATGGCCCAAAGCACTGATTTGAGGGTTTCTCAAAATAAAAATTGGGGACCCAAAATTAGCTGGTTTATTACTGAAAATGGCTAGTAGTGGATGATTGGGGGGTCCTTTATTTTGAGAAAGATCCATTTGAAGATGATGGTGCCCTTGGACAAACCTCTCGCTGGAAGGACCTCAGAAGAGAGCTCAAAGTGATCCAGGAGGAGCCAAATCGGGCGTCGGAGTGGCGCTGCGGTTGTCGCTGCTACTGCTATTGTTGCTGGTGGTGGTGGTCTTGTTTGGGGGAAGGCTTCATGAAAGACCCTCACCATTGGTGGTAAGAGCTTGCCACGCTTGGCCTATTCAGGGGGAATCTTTGGAGGTCAAAGCACGTCTGCCGGGGGGGGCGATTGCACACGCACGTTCCCCATGTTTAAGCCTTAGGCGCTACTGCCCTATTTGTTTCACCCAGCCATTGACCGCCCACCCTTGCCTGCTCCCCTTTCAAGCAACCAATCAGCTGGTGCTGCCAGGCTGGTATGTTGACCCTGAGCTGAGCCTAAAAGAGAGCTGCGCCGGTGGGTCTTGCCAATGCACCAGCAACAAAACCACGTTCAAACCATGACTAGCTGGTTGGTGGTTTCAAACATTTTTTATTTTCCCCAGTGATTGTAAACAAATGGTTGGTTGACGAACGTGTTTCAATGGGCCTGAAACCACTAAGCAGCAAGAGTGGCATGGTGGTTCACCTACCTTGGCCCTGGTGGTTCACCTACCATGGCAGTACCACCTGCGCTGAGGTTTGAATCAGCTGGAGGCCGCGCTCCACCTGGCCGAGATGGAAGGGGCTCCCATGTGCAAAGTGGGTGAGGACCAGGAGCCAGTGCTGCCGCTGCCAGGAAGTCGTTCGACTGTTGAGGAATGCAACATGGCTTGGAGGACTGGACACCATTGGGAGTTGCAATGGAAAAATATGCACATGTTGTTGATGTCCGATCTTCAGGTCAGGGTTGCTGATTTGAGGAGGCGATGATTGGATGATTGTCAGCCCTTCGTGGCTGAGAATGTGTTTGTTAGTGCATGTGTGCATGCCAGTCTAAACCTCACATGTCTATATGTGGTCAAAATTAGACAATCTCACGGCGACCTCATTGAAGATGTCAATGCCGCAGACCCATCCACAAGTGACATATCATATATCGGAATTTGTATACAAACCTGTACCATCATTAACCGCTATTCTCCATCATTGACCAC
Source organism: Symbiodinium kawagutii (assembly GCA_009767595.1). Taxonomy (NCBI): domain Eukaryota; class Dinophyceae; order Suessiales; family Symbiodiniaceae; genus Symbiodinium; species Symbiodinium kawagutii. The sequence goes on from VSDK01023938.1 coordinate 153,567, forward strand.
GATGAATGGACCATACTCAATCATCTCATGAAAATTGCTGTCATTGCCATACAAAATAATAATCTCTACATGATTCGACTGCATCATTTTCTCTCCAACCTGTGGAGCCCCCTGTGGAGCGCTCTGTGGAGCCCCCTGTCGGCATCCTTTCGCCACCCAGGAGCCATGGCACCTGCCACGGGGGTTGCACCGCCTGGCGCCCTTGGCCTCGAAGCACTTGAAGCAGCTGCAGAAGCTCAGGCAGCGCAGGGCAGTGTTGGGCCGTCCCCAAGAGGTGCCACTGGTGTAGGGAGATGAGATGGACAAATTGTGGGTTTTATATGACTTTATGTGTTGGTTTATAAGTGTTAAATGGCTTTATATGTTTGGTTGTATCTATTATCTATGGTTTTCTAATATGGTTTTATACGTGTTAAATGGCTTTATATATTTGGTTATATCTATGTTTTTTGGTTATATAATACTTGTATATATGGTTGTTTGTTTGGTTTTATATATGGTTTTATAGCTGATTTTGTATTGCTATATGTGGTTATGTGTGGGTATGTGGTTTTGTACGATGTGATATGGTTTTGTACGATGTGATATGGTTTTGTATGATGTTATGTGATGTTGTTTGATGTTATGTGACATATGGTTATTCAATGCTACGGACTTATAGGGATGTACCATTGGGGATGTTTCAGGGATGATGTGGCGGTATTAGTCAAGGTGGTTAAGATCTCGTTATAGAGACATAGCAAACGTCGAAATACGATGGTCGCATATGAACCAACATGAACAATGGTTGGCAACCAAAAATAGTTGGGATAACACCAGCAACACGCATTGTTGGTAATTTATGGTTGTGATGTATGGTGAGTGAATGCAATGACAACAATGGGAACAGGCTAATCATTGGTAATCGGAACTCATCAAGTGGTCCAACAAAGTGTTTCAAATTCCTCAACTGATTACAGACATATAAGGAGTTGTGTCATTGTTTGACCTCGCCGGTGAACTCAAGTGGTTTGTTGCAGCTATTTGACAATGCGCTCTGAATGCGTGGATTGTACCGCTAGCTAGTCATACAGCCGCTGAGTGCGAGTTGTGGAGCCATCTTAGCACATGTGTGTGGTGCTTGGTTGAGTTTAAGCATTAAGTGAACACGCTGCTGGATGGGGTAAAATTTAAGCACCATTCAGCCGGTGGCTACTTCTCCAGCACATTGGTGACCTGAAGCCAGTGTATCATGTCCCATCTGCGGCGTGTCATTGTTGTGCCATTGTTTGTATCATCGTGCAACTGTAATGATCAGTCATTCTCATATGTACATTGTCATGATTGCTGTCGTTGCCACCGTGGTTACAACGACACTGCTAATGTCATTGTAATTCTCTGGAGCATTCACATTCACGCCAAACATGACCTCAAAAGAAGCACCGCCCCAAGGCATAAGCTGGTTTCTTAAGCCATAGGGGTACCCCTACATCATCCGATATTGGTCACTTACAGTCATAAACCAACCATTTTGGGCGTTCCCTACTGCTTGAGAAACACCAGAATGGTGGTGCCCGCCATCATGGTTTCGGATGCGACAGCCACTTGGGTTACTGGTGGAGCTGGAGTCACATCCAGGTCGCGGGTGGATGAAATGATGATGGCGCCCAGCATGGAGCTGTTGGACATTCCAGCAGAGGCTGACAGGTATGAGGCGCGATGGGTGGACAGCGACCAAACTTTGCCCACAGAGTTGCATTCTGTTTTATATGTTTTCATGCTATTAGATTTTGATGTTGGTAGGCTTTGTTGTGTATCTACTGTATGGTAATCTATCGTATTCTGATATTTTACGTTGTATTGTCATGATTTGTTCTTATAGATGTCCCTGTGAATTCATACGAAGATGTGTGCGCGTGTATTTGAAACAAATTGAAAAATACACATATGTGTGTTTACCTGGGTGCAAGCAATCGAACAATCATACACTGCTACCAAGTTTAATTCAGAGAACAAACGACCTCGGACTGCTCGAAAGCCGACCTGCTGGTGAATCATGGTCAACCGATGTTTATTGTTGAGTTGAAATAGCAATGAACATCCCACCGTTACAGGGCCGTGCTCAAAATGTCCATGGGTCGGTTTTATTAATGGGATTGCAAATTATGAACCCACCTGGCTTACCAGATCATTATGACTCGCCCACCAAACAACACGATGAAATTATGGCAATTTTTGGTTGGTGTTCCTTGGGAAAGTGGGTGATTCGAATTGTGATAGTGCTGGGAGAATACCAGAGGAAAGTCAGATGATGAGATCAGGAATCACCACACCCAATCTATTGCGAGGGTGCAAATTGATGTAACAACTCCTTTTTCATCTCACATACAAAATGCCAAATCACCAATTCGGACCAATGGAAAATCACATGCCATTGCCCTGCGTAAATTGTGGTTTCTCAAGTGGCAGGGGTACCCCCAAATCATCCTTGTTTAACCCGTTTAACCCCCAAATTATCCATGTTTAACCCGTTGAACCCCCAGATCATCCATGTCTAATCTATTTCACCACGTATACAGTAAATGTTCCAAATCACTTGGATGTTCCACCGTGGGCAAGCCATGTTCGAGGCATCCAACCGGCACCGGTGGTATCTCAGGTGGCCGGTTCCCGGCGCGGCTTCTGTGACAGCAGCATCGACGCGGCTCGGAAGCTGTGCTTAGAGCGGGCCTTGTCGGTGCGCTTGGAGGACCCATGGCTTGCAGATGGTGACCAGTGGTTGATACGAATGGTTGATGAGTGGTTGATTAGTGCTTAATTGGTGGTTGAGAAATGGTTGATTAGTGGTTGATACATGGTTGATGAATTTGGTGATTAATAAATGGTTGATTAGTGGTTGCGGAATGAATGATTAGGAGTTGATAGATGGTTGATTGGTGGTTGAGAAATGGTTGACCTATGTAGATCAAACTCAAGCTAATATGGGATACCAGCTTGGTAGTAACGGTTCATTGAAGTCAAATAACTTTGGTTTTCGTATGTATTCCCCTAGGTCCTTCAATAGCCAACAAGTCCCTTTGAGCCATGAATAGATTCTCAATTCCAAGGCAACGCGAGACTGTTTTACACGCTATGATGCAAGTAGCCATAGATAAAGGTGTATGTCATAAATGTAAACTTTCATGGCTGGTCGTTGGTACCCATGATTAACCAACCCATTAACCAACCCATTAATCAACCCATTAACCATGATTAATGAACCCATCAACCAAGCCATTTGCCGTTCACCACCGGTGATCAACCAAGCACTTGACCACGCCTCCAGGAGTCCGCAGCTGGTACCCTGCACCTCCGCATGGGGCCCCGCGATGAGCGGCTGGACCGCGATGTGCCAGGCATGGCGAGCTGAGGAAGTCCATGCTGAAGATCAGATCACCATGAGGAAATAGCACATGAATCACTCATGAAGAGTACAATGGTTGATGAAATAGTGCTAGTAGTATATAGTTCTCAATATTGTTTAATGAAGTTCATAATGGTTGATGAATGTTGATGAAATAGCGGTGGTAATATGTAATGGTTGATTCATGGCACGAAAGACGAAAATTGTTGATGACATAGTGGAATAATGCTTGATTCATGGTACGAATAATTCATGAAGTGAATGACTAAAGGATCATCATCGTATACCATCAGTTTTAATGAAAAATAACAGCGGTTGATGATGGCTAGTAGTTGTCTAGGCAATGGTGGGTCATGGCTGTGTTCTGCTTGTTGGTATTTGCTTGTATCGCTTGATCGTTGGTACTGATTCGTGATTGTGAATGCTTCAGAATGGTTGATGGTTGATGCCATTGATACTGGTCAAGAATAGAGGATAATAGCAAGCGATATTATGGAATTGATCTCAACAACAATGGATGGTGACTCCCGGGCAAGATGATCACGGTACAAAAGACAATTAGATTTGATGCAAGAGCCTCAATATCCAAAGAAAGTACGAAATATCATCCCAATAGCCAAGAAACTCTAGGGATCCATGAGCGATTGGGAAGGACGCAATGGTTGGATGTTTCATGCGATTGATCATATCTGGAGTTGGTTGACTAGCGAAATGGGCTGGTCAAGTTGTTGAAAGGGCTTACTGCTCGAACATGTAACCATTCTTTCTAGCACTTTGTACCTGGCTTGGGCAATGTTCTTATTTCAAGAAAAGGTAGCTGGATTGCGAAAGAACAAATCAGTTGCTTAGCTTGAGCTTTGGATGTGTTGGAGTACCTTTTTGCTGTTAACGAACCCGGAAATCAAGCTGCTGCTGGCAATTTCTGTGCATGAACTCCCACACTGGTTATCAACCAACAACTTTAATGAAACATTGTCAACCAGGAACCATCATTAATTGGTCATAGTCAAGCATCACTACCCATCATTAATCATCAGTGAACATGAACCATTTTGACCGTGAGTTCTGCATAAATCATCTTTGATCGTCAGTAATCACCATTCATCACACAGCATCATTGATCATAGATAATCATTGGCAAAGCAAGGCTAAGCAAGGTGATCATCATTGATCGTCACCAATCTGGGAGGTCATCCTATCTCGGTGGTAGTCACCGTGCAGCGCAACGAGACTCTACCGCAGGAGGGGTGCCAGGCAGAAAAAAGACAAACAGTTGATGTCGTGGGGAAGAGCTTGAAGATTTCGGAAGTTCTGTCACACAAATGCCCCCTGACTTTGGATTCTACGGACTGACCATGGTAGGGAAACCCACCAGCTGAGGGTACTCCCAACACGAAGGAGACATCGAATTCCATTGATTCCCAGCCCCTCACATTGTCGCTGATCTGTCCCCAACGCCCAATGCCAACCACATGTAGTGGTCATTACAGCGGTTGTGAAACCAGCATGTCGCTGGGGGTGTTGGGAGAGACATTTGCTGATAGGCTTGGTCGTTTTCTTTCATACCTAGGGATGATTATTTCATTGACTAGTATTGAGGAGTACCCTCCGCTGGTGAGTACCCTCAGCTGGTAAGTACCCTCGGCGTTTATTATTGGGGGGTGGGGGATTGCTTAATCTCCATATGCCCTCTCCAATTGGTACAACGATTCATGGTGCGGCAACTGGCTGTGCACCGGCCAACGTAACGGGTTTGATCAGCAGCCATCCGAGCACGGGCTTCCTGGCGCAGGAGCAATTTACCACGGACAGCAATGGCGTTTGTTGGCTGCCGGAGGCCACTGAAGGCTGGTGGAGTTCGAACAGTGCAGTTCTAGGTGTGGTACGTTGGTGTTTTGAATGACCAAAGGAAAGGTGACTGAAATAAACCACTTATGAGTTCAGTGATGAGTTATTTCAGGTCGTTGCTTTTTTTATAACCCAGCCACTTTCCTACAAAGGATGTAGCTAGAACCAACCTATGGCAAGGAAAGGATGGCTTTAGGCAAATCTCTTTGGTGTAGCTTTCACTCTTTCAAGCAACAGTGATGGCAGCAATATGTAGATCTGACGCCCCCATGGAGGTATTAAGGTGACCTTGCCCAACGAACCTGGTCTCTTGCCCTTGAACATCAGCCTGAGTCTATTGCGACGAGGCTGGGAAATAAAGGAGTTCGCTGCTACAATAGGGTTTGCCGGTGGTTGGTCTTGGGAAGAGACTAGACTAGCAATAGAAATGCCTCTCTGTGTTGGCATCTTGAAGTATTGTGTTGGTGAGGTCTACTGTTCCTGTGACATACTGTAGAGACCAATCCCGGTGAATCATCTGCAGCCCTACAAGTAGTTTGTGGCTAAACCAACCTGCTGGGGGGATCCAATTTATGCACATACACATCCGTGTCAAGGTCCGAATGATGCTATATAAGGTTATCTCAAGATTGCCAAGTCCTTTGCCTCTAACGGAGCGAGATTAGAACCAGAATCCAACAGCCTTGCGGTTGACCCATGGAGATGAGCATCACAGGCTGGCATCGCGAGCAGCTGGAGAAGGACCGGCAAATGCTGAGAGCCGCTGGATCTGCAGGGCTGCTTCCAGCCCCCACAGGCTGCTGCTTCCCCAGGGGTCAGCTGCACCGAGCCGAGGCCTTGGTCCTACCAGGCAGTGGTCGGTGCTATGTGTCCTTGGGTGGTGCCAGGAGCGCGCAGAAGAGGTGTTGGTTCAGCAAGGCCTTGTCTTCAATCAATATTGCTTGATATATCTTGATATTGCTTGGACACATTGAGTTCTCCATCTTGGGTTCATCACTGCATTCCAGTGCATTTCTGATCATGAGAACTAGTCACTAGTCTAAGGAATTGCTTGGACTGTGACCATTTGACACTTGCAGAGTTTGCGCAAAAAAATGAAGCACAACCTAAAAACCAGAAAACTCTGATAAAAGCTCTTACTGTCATCGATCCCTGACATCGATCGGTCTGGGCTTCGTGGCTGCGGCTTCTCAGGAGGGACTTCCCATCGCATGGCTGGCAACCAGCGCAGCTGCAGTTGCGCTTGGCATCCAGGCTCAACGTGCGCTGTCCATACGCAGGTGTGGAAGCGCCTCAACCAGCAATGATGGATTTGGATTTGGGATGCCCATGGATGCCCGATTTTTCACAAACTCCCAAGAAGGCATCATTAATCATCATGAACCACTAGCTAACCATTCTTGACCACCAACCTCCCAAGAAGGCACTTGATTTTGCGAGCGAAACACAACTGGAGCTGCTCCTGTTGGTGCGCTTTGCTGTGCGTGATGGTCTGACATCGCTAGGCTGCTCCTGGACTGGCCATGAGGGCGACCTTGCAAGCCACCAGCTGCAATGCGAGGTGCGGATGGCGCTGGCACAGAGAAGCTGCTGTGAGCGATGGTTGGTGCTGTGATTAATCGATGATCATTGGTTAAACTTTGAGGTTAAAAATCATTAAGCAATTGGTTAAACATCATTAATGGTTGGTGCTGTGATTCATCATGCTGAATGATGGGCTGGCAATTGGTTAAACATCATTAAACATCATTATTCGTTAGGAGTAGTTGATGGGTGCTGCGTATTAATGATTTGTAGCAAGTTGATCATGCAGTTTGAGTATATTCAGGAAGGCTTATGAATCAGTTGGCTCAGCTGATGGTTGATCCTCAGGGCTGCAGGAATCCCATGAATACTTTCAACAAGCAATGGCTGGTCCTGAGGATCAACCATCCGTGGTTGACAACGATGCTAAAGCTTCGTCATGTCAACCAACTACTGGTTAGTAGGTAGTACAAGTTGGTAGCAAGTGGTTCAGATCTACTATTGGAATCACTGACAACTAGAAACCCTTAACTTCCAAGTGGCATCAACCATAAAGAACCATTGATGTTCAAACATCATTGAATAGCTTGCATAATTGGCATTAATGGTTAGGTATCATTTGCCAGTGTCAATCATTCCTGGCTACCCTGTTTTCCCCATCACTGATTGCTTCCTCACTGATTGGCCTACCAACCTTCAACACTTTGCGCTGAATTGGTGGTTTCCTACCATTTCTCACTGAAAACGATCGTTTTGGGATCACGCTGCACTCGGTCAGCCAGTCCGCAGCTAGCCTAAAGTTGGGCCTGAGACAATGCAGTTGCCAACAAAACTCCCAAAAGAAGCGACATTTGATCATTCTCGATAGTATGGATAGTTCGTTAGTGAATGTTAATGATGGTTGTTTGCTACCACCTGCGGATAACCACAAGTATTTGTCATGAAACAAAGATATGTGCCTGTGAGCTCTTTTGTGACACAGTTGTTGGGATGCAAACGGAAGAGGAGAAGTTCCGGAGCGTGCTGGAACTTCAGATGTACACATACGCAAACAGACAGACATACAGACGTACTGAGGTGGTAATCGTCATTACTGACCTTATTAACCATCACAAGTGATCGTAAGCCATCCCGATATCATTACCAGCGAATATCACTAAGTGTAGTTATGGATTATGGTAGGTATGCTGCACAGTCGTGAATATCCCATTATGAAGATACTCGCCCACATCAACAATCGGAACGACCCGAATGATCAACATCGGTGACCGCCATAAATCATGATATATCATATTAGATTTACATATGATAGTTAAGCCATGTCAAAGCTTCATATGAATGAGTAAAAATCATAGTATATCAGATTCGATATACATATTATGATAGTTATACCTTCATTTGATTTACATATCTAAATCATCCTGGATGACGTCAGCATGGTGGGCCCCAAGGAGGGCCCCAAGGAGGGACGCTCCAAGGGTGGCCGCCCCAGGAAGTGCGTCGCATCCGGCGCGCTGTGCAGCTGCGCCGCGCGCCACGAGAAGGGACGTCGGCGATGCAGGTGGCGCTGTCGTGGTGCTCGGAGGGGACCAGGAGCGACCTGGAAACTCGAAGGAAAAATGGGAAGAAATGAAGATTTGAAGAAATGAAGAAGTGGAGGAAGTGGAGGAAGTGAAGTGGAGGAAGTGGAGGAAATGGAGTGGAATGAGATGAGATCAGTATGAGTAGATGAGTGGAAGAGGAAGAGAAGAAAAGGAGAAGATAAAAAGGAGATGGCAGCTGTGAGCAGTGGTTCAGTAATGCCGACTATGTTTTGCACACTGGGACTAGATTTTGCACACTGGCTGAATAATGCCTGATGATGAGGGACAGTTTAATGATGCTGAACGATGAAATTCAGGTCTGGGCTGCCCATGATTCTCGCACTATTCCGCAGCTGCTGGGCCCCACTGAATAAGTAGACCTTTTCTCAATCAAAAGGAGGTTTGAATCAGCCCAAAGGTTAGGGAAAATTTGGTGATTCCACCCATGCAGCATCCACCTGTGCAAGATTTCTTCCGAGTCGGTGCCAAGAGAACCAAAAAAAATGCGCTGCCAAGGACATGTCAGTGGAGCACCCATGTGGGAAGACTGTGTCATACAGCCGCAGTCAATGCTCGGGTGCCCGACATTGGGCTTGGGATGTGCTGCAAGGGCATTAGAATCACTTTCAGACAAGGCTCTAGAAATCAAGTCCTTTTTGCTACCGTAATTTCCATCAGATGGGCCAGTGCTCTCAAACTGTTCTTGTTCTTGTTCTTGTTCTTGTTCTTGTTGTTGTTGTTGTTGTTGTTGTTGTTGTTGTTGTTGTTGTTGTTGTTGTTGTTGTTGTTGTTGTTGTTAGCAATGTGTTGGTGTTGTTGCTAACAATGTGTTGGTGGAGTTTTTGCATTGAGTAATATGGTTGGCTGTTATTAGTTATATGCCGTATCATTCGTGGCATCTTGTCGGTTACATCCTAATACGCTGATATATTCCAAAAGATCAGATAAACCAATCAGTACCATTCTTGATGGTTGTAGTTGCGTTCCTAACAATCATTCGAGATGGCTTGATCAACCAGTGCCGTTAATTCCTGGCCATCGCACGTCATGATAGCCAAGATTAATCAATACTGTCATCAAGCATCATGATATTGATAATCAACACCTACCCCCGACCCTCCCCTACCCCCTACCCCCTACCCCATCCCTTACCCCATCCCTTACCCTACCCACTACCCTACCCCTGACCCCAATAGTTGGTTCTCAATCAGCCACTGGGTAGCACGATGATCGAAGGGGCACCGATGCAAGGCCTGGAGTGCGGTGCGGAGCTGGATATCGACAGCCCTGGAGCGCCGGGTGACGAATCCGCAGCGCAAGCGCTGCGCTGTGGATCGTGGTGAATGACCGATAGACTCAGCACTCATAGTAGTTGATTACAGGGTATATATAGATGGGTAATTATGATAAATTAGTATGATGATCAAACATAGCAGCGATGTCATGGTTGATGATGCTTAATGATGGTCAAAGGAACCACTTCAAGTGGAAAATTCACCATAGAAATGGCTGGTTTACATGTAAGGTATGGTGATTTGTAGGGCAACCAGGTTAGTTTACCGGAGGATAATCAACAAGAAAAATTGACAATAGCCTGAAATAATCCGCAACCACCAGCAGGGATCAATGATTAGTCGCAACAATATGCAATGATTGTTAGCAATAATTCACCCACAATCATTCAGGATGAATGTGTCATTGAATATTCAACTGTGGTAGATTAATTGGTAAAAATGGTTAATTAGTGATTAACAGCGGCAACAACAACAAAAAGCAAACAGAAACAACGGAAATAACACATAATTATGCAACAATAACCAGCAATGACCAATTGACAGTGCATAAGATTGTTGGGCATTACTTGTTGATTACCTTGTTTCAATCAAGCTTTATGCTGAAGAACAGTGCTGAAGAGGTGATGTCCAACAATGACTCAATTTCTGGGGATCAATATCAGCTAAAACATGGGTAGGGAAACATCCAATTCCTCAAGAATACTAAAGGTACAACTCGTTGGCTTCCAGGGTTGGCCCCCTCTGTTTGGATCCACATCTTGAATTCATCATGGCTCCCCAACTGGTTGGTGTCTATGCAGGGAGATGCTTTAGGTGTTACCCTCGTTTATGGATGCATCGTGGTCGTGCTACCAACTAAACAGATGCTTGGCCAACTCCCAAAGTGGATCGTTTGCCGCATGGACTAGTTGAATGGCTAACCCTATTTGGGCCATTGCCAAGATGCCAAGTTAATGGTGGGAAACAACGAACTGGACACATGCAACCGTGGTAACACCAATGATCAATTTGCCCCTGTCAAGAAGCGTAAAACCTCCAGATTTTAGTTGAGCAAGTACTCTGTTGCGATGCCTGAGCGATACAAGCATTTACCAGAATCAACAAACGAAAGTTTGGGTGATATAACAAAGCCAAGCAAAATGGAAGGAGGAAAAACCTGCAACAAATCGATGAGAGGTTGAAGATTACCCAGAAAGACGATTCTGGTAGACCCAACTATCAGCTCCCACTGAGCTCAAGAAATGTGACGCAACCAATGTTAATGCCTTGTTCTTTGTTATTTTGCATCTGAAATCTCTAAAAAGGCATTTTTATTGCTGTAGAGATCAACAATTCAAAAAAAAATCCAATGTTGAATCTCCCAAATCAAAAAAATCCAATGTTGAATCTCAAAAAAATCCAAATTCTCGTATAAAATCTCTCAACAAACACAGGTTTGCAGCCTTTGTGCACCAGGTGAGCTGTCCTTGGAGAACATCACCTGGCATGAAGCTCCCCCCGAGGGAAGCTACACCGTTTATGTGGAGCTGTTCCGAGGGCCCAAGGCACCGGGGGATGCCATAGGATTCCATGGGATTTAGTGGGGTTCCATCAACCATTAGCATAGATGGTTCACACTTGTTGGCTCATCACGTTATCATTTATATATCAACTAGCCTACCATTATTTGTAATGGAATCCTGGTTGGGTGGAATCTGGAATCCGATTTATTTAGTGGGATTAACTGTTGCTCAGTGGTTAACAGCTGTTTGGTGGTTTCTCAAGTCATAGGGGGAGGAGAAAATGGTTGGTTAATTACTATGAATGATGAATATAAAGGATGATTTGGAGGCGACTTGAGAAACCATTATATGAACAGACGGGGGAGAATCAGACATTGGTGTGCATAGTTTCTCAATGCGGGATAGTTGTCAGATGCTTTACTGTCAGATAAAGCATTGTAATGAAGCAAATACCACGGATGATCTGGTGAGGACCCAACGGGTTCGTTGGCCTACAGCCTCGCCTGGCTGAAGATTGAAGAATGAAAACTGAAACAGAAAACCTGAAGGCCTGTAGAAACCTGAAGGGTCTGAAAGGTGTAGAAAGCCTGAAGTATGGATCAGATGTCCATTGCTATGGCCAGGTCGTTTCACGCCTTTCACAACCTGTCCCACAGTCGGCTCTGGAGGTGCCGTTCCAGCTGCTGGTGCAGTCGGCTTCGGGAGACCAAGTGCGACTTTTCAGCCACAGCTGCAGCTTCTTTGACCCGGGCCCACGGCAGGTGCAGCCATGGGATAGCCATGGTAGTCATCTGGGGTAGCCATGGTGGTAGTGACATCTTCCGACATTAGGCACTTTGAGTGATGGATGGTCTTGGAAATCATGAGCTTTGAAGGACAGGTTTCTTTCATTGCGATCACTTGCAGCTAGCACGTTTTGATGTGGATGAACCGGGATTTTCTACACATGGGGGATATCCACAGCTGGTGCCCACCAAACTGTTGGTCCTACTCAACTCAGGGCTACGGAAAGGCCCAGATGCACCGAAGAACACCTTGTCATACCTCCTCTTGGACAGGTTGCTGCAACCTTCCAAGTGACCAGCCGTGGAATTGTGTTCAACCCAGGCGCTCCGAAGCGACTGCCATGCTGGAGGTGGAAAAGCCCTTTGAATATTTCAGTTATCAATTAATTCAACGATACCTTCATCATTGCAAAAATGGTTCAAGAAATGCACAAGATTTTATGTTGGGATGTTGCCACTTGTGAAATTGTGATTCATGGCAACTTAATCATGGCATGTTGCCATTTTGCTCGGGAAACCCATGAGATGGGGGATATTGGACAACCACATGTGTTTGGAACCTGACAAATCGCGACCTCGATCTCAGTTTCCGCTTGTTCCATGGAAGTTTCGCAAGTTTCGCCATGGGTAGCACCACTTCAGGTGGCTCCTGGGAGCTCCAAATCGATTCCTCGGGCGTCACTTGCAGCAGAAACCATCAGCTTTTGGTAGATCTCTTGTAGCTCGGGTTCCTAATGATGTGCCCTTAACATGATGTGCCCCTAACATGGTTTCCTAGGGTTTCTCTACGAAATATGGTGATTTTCCATGGCTATGTTAGTTTATCGGTGTGTAACAGCCCGCCAACCAATCCTTATGGAGAACCATTCGTGGAAGATGAGCCCGGTACAACCAGCTGCTACCCCGCTTCGTTCAGGTGCTTGTGGTCTCTTCCGCCGTGCAGCCTATGTGTCCATGTTGACCAGACGACTCAACTCGGACCTGAAGGCGGGGTACAGCGACAACCGACAGTGGAAAAGCTTGGTAATGGCATGGTTGACAATGGTTAACAACTGTGTTTGATAACCAACCAGCATCAATATTTTTCAAACACATGTTTTTTCATGGCTGGGTGCAGCAACCATGCTCACTGACAGTACATTACAGTACTATTTCCAAGCATTATCGACCATGGTGGAAGTGATTGTTGGTGGCAGTTGAACCAGCCATCATAGTTGGGAACCATCTGACTTAGGGATTGTCGCCATGGGCCGCAACCACAGACAATTTCTACAGCAGCTGACATCATGGCATCCAAAGGTTGAGAATTGTAAGGAACTCCAGTCTAAGATCTGTGTGGGGAGGTAGATGATCAATAAGTATGGTTGATCACTGCTCAATAAATAAGCGATCAATTGTTGTGGTTGGTTGATGGTCAAAAATGCTTAATGTTGCTAGCATAGAGCTATGACGGATCGTAATTTGGATGCTTGATGGTGGTCAATGATCAGTACTAATTGAAATATGTTTGTGGCTGGTCAATACTTATTTGATGGTTGTCAATGATCGATATTGAATGGCAATCGCCATCAACAAGCCATTCTTTAATCAAAGTCAACCATCAGTACTGAGAATGGGTCTTGATGGTTATCAATCACATGATAAACTAGTTGCTAAGCACCATGAACCACAACCAATCACCATTAACCACCATTAGCCACCATCAACCACCATTAATCAACAACCAGCCATTATTGGTATATCCCTAGTATTGTTGATTATTAAGGTTTATTAACCAACCATCAACCAACCACTACCAACCACTACGATACGACATCGACATTGCCGGGTGGCGGTGAATGTTCGCATGTCGCGTCAGCGCGGTTGCGGCTGAGAGGCCGGGAAGGGCAGCGAAAGCTCCAAGGCGATCGGATGGGTGGGGAGATGGCGAAGATCGGATGACCAACCGATGGCTGATTAATGGTTGACTCTAGGGGATGCTACGCAACGATACTAGGGAATATAAGGCGCATTGATGAGAATGATGATGATGATGATGATGATGATGATGATGATGATGATGATGATGATGGTGATGGTGATGGTGATGGTGATGGTGATGGTGATGGTGATGGTGATGGTGATGGTGATGGTGATGATGATGATGATGATGATGATGATGATGATGCTGATGGTGATGGTGAAGGTGATGGCGATGCTGATGGTGATGGTGATGACGATGACGATGATGATGCTGATGGTGATGGTGAAGGTGATGCTGATGCTGATGCTGATGCTGATGCTGATGATGATGATGATGATGATGATGATGATGATGATGATGATGATGATGATGCTGATGGTGATGGTGATGGTGATGATTGTTATTGTTATCACTATTATTATACCATGATCATGATCATGATCTCCAGTCGCCAAGAAGGCTGGCTAAGCAAGGAACTGTTATGATTTCAAAACGATATGGAGTGTTGACCACGGTTGACCTATTGCATGGGTGTTTCCTACGCACGACAACCAGGAGATTACAAGCATGGCTCACAGCACAAGGTGACATGGGAGGTGGCAAGCCACGCGGACCCAGTGCAGCAAAAGGGGCCCCTGCGACTTAGATGATGAAGTAGTAGAAGGGGAATCACTGGCTTCTGGAAATCCCAATCCAGATAGGTTGTTCTTCAATTGATTTGGAAATCCTCATTCACACAGGGTTTTTTTGAATGCAACAATGCCAAGCATCTAAGAAAAGGAACAGCCAGCAGCGTCAATAACTGAATTCTGGTTAATGCGAACCAACCCTGGATTACTGAACCACTGGTTGATCAATAGGAGGTATCCATGATGCTACATGGGTATCCCCCAAAAGCCAACTGGTTTCCCATGAAAAATCATGGGTTGATCTGAGCCGCCATACCGGGCCGATCCAGTGTCCAGGCTGCCGACTGGGACATGTCAACGGACAGCCGCTGGGCTGCGAACTGGCGCCCAAGGTAGAAACTGGTGTCCCATGTGGAGGATGGATGTTTGTCATGGGTGATGTGACAAGTAGGTTCGCAACTATCGACAATAACAACTGGCAGGAAACGACTATCAACTAATGACAACTATCACCAACAACTATTCGCAACTCCTGGTAGGAAGCAACTATTAAGTGTGGTCACTATTGACTAGGGATTTGTTGGTGATGGGTGAGAACTGTGAGCAACTCTTATCAATCATTAGCCACATTCGGCAACCTTTGTTGACCATTGACTACCAACCATTCTCAACCATCAACTGGTTCGCAACTGGTTCGCAACTGGTTCGTCCATGTGCTCCATGCTCCATGATTACCAGCATTGACCTTTTTAGCGAGGATCATTTGGAATCAACGGTGTGGTTGTTATTGTCTACTGGTAGGGATACTGTAATGGGAGAGGCATCCAAAAAAATTGGATAAGTCAGAGTCAAGAAAGATCGGGATGAGTCTGGAAACAATTGAGATAAGTCAAAAGATATGCTAGGCGCAAAGGAAAGCAAGGAAACAAGAAAGCAGCCAAAGTACCACCACCACCAACACCACCACCACCACCACCACTACGTCTACCATTCCTATTATTCCTACTACTGCCACCACTACCACCACTACCACCACTACCACCACCCCACCACCACACCACACCACCACCACAACTACTACTACCGGGAACTATTGGGAACTCATTTTTTTTGATCCCTGGCATTTGTTTTGATCGTCTTCGTCTGCAGAAATGCTTGTGGTATGGAACCTCGATTGGTTTGATCCCTGTTTTTGTTGATCCTCCGTCCTCATTTTTGCTGATTGCCATCCAATCATTACTTTTGGATCCATCTCTCTACTGCACAAACCAACAACAAAAGGCAACTCCCAACGATTCCGGCGTATCCACACAGTCGCTCAACTCACGGGTTTTCCCAGTGAAATCAGCTCTCCATGGAGGTTTCATTGACGTTGTTACTTTGAGAACACGACCAGCAGCTCATGGGTCTCAAAGTTCTGACACATGGCCCACAGTTCTGATGCGCAGCGAAGAATCGCCAAGGAGATGACCTTCAAATGTACCTTCAAATGTACCTTTAATACTAATATTCTTATACATCCTTCAACACACTTGGACAAATGTTTGATCGCGCGTTGTTTCGCACTGCAACCACTTCTTTTGCGTTTTCTTCATGCCACTTCCAAGCACATGTCAATTCTCCGACAGCCTCTGATGCACAAGCCTGAAAATTGCACCCAAATTCCACGAAAGATTAGGTCGGACTAGGTGCGATGGAATGGATTGATGATTACAACCAATATTGGTGTCATTGATGGTAGATCTATCTCTTATTGGTTTGACGGTTTCAGCTTACATTCATTCAAGGTAGACAAAGATGTATCATGTAGATACGTTCATGCTTACAGCTCTGTTCGAAGACCGCAGATCACCATGGGTCCCATGGGTTCCGAACGGGCGAGGTGATGGCTGGTGCCGCATTGGTCATCAGAAATCCTTGCAACTGGCTCCCCCGAAGGCGGCCCAGTTGCAAAATGGAAATGGAAAAAAAACTGCGGTCAGTTGGTGGTTGCTACACATGTTTTAACCATGGTAATAATGGTTAATTAATAACAGCGGATGATTGGTAATAGTAATGGTCAAACAACCACTGGCTGGTGGTTTTTTAAACATCTTCGTTTCCCTAATTAGTATTAAACACATGGTTGGCTGGTTGACTAATCTTTTTCATAGGGGTTGAAACTACCAACTAGATAGCAGCTGCTTAGTTTATGCTTGTTTTCACTGAGTTGCTTAACAATGCTTAAGAATCAAGCATTGGTTCAGAATGAGCCGCTTAGCCATGGTTAACTAATAGATACAAATAGTGCTAAAAAGTCTTTGACATATGTATAGTGGTTAGCCATGGTTATAGTGGTCAGTCATGGTCAATAATTGATAGTGGCTAAAGCAAGTTGGTTAAAGATTGGATACTGGTTGGTTGATCATGCTTGGTTAATGATCGTAGAACATAGTGGTTGTCTGAAGAGTGGGCAAACAACCAAAGTTTTGACAAATCATTTGTGGGAAGACAACCAACCGTTGTGGAAGCGACAAGCTTGGCGACTGCAACAAAGGTTCGGATCACCTCAGGACGAAAATGTCGGCTATTTCAAATAATGGTGATGTGCTAAATGCACTTGTTCAAATCCTGAGTGACGACAATATCTCACTACATGGACTCACCATGCACGATGCCACCGGTGGAGGATCACCTGGGTCGTTTGGGTGGAGAAGTTCTCGGCATAGCCATGGGATGCGTTGGCTCCGCAGGCCCTGGGCTTTGAGCTTTGCCTTCCTCTGGATGTGCTTTGCCAAGACATGCCCATGGAGGTGCGCTCTGTGGAGGTGTTGCGAGATTTCGGTGGGAGTTTTTGATCGGTTGTTTATGGTTGTTTGTGTTTGTTTGATTGTAGATGTTAATAGTGGATGTTCCTATGTCATAGATGTTGATAGGTGTTGATAGATGTTGATAGATGTTGATACGTGTCACCTGCCATCTCTATTGGGTGATCCCTGCTCCAAAAGAATCACAGCCTGCAGGTGATGTTTCCTCAAAAGGGACCGTCAGGCCTGCGGGTCTGGTGAGGTCTGGTGGATCAGGGCTCCGCACCTGACATTTCGACCCCGGAAGTGCTCATTGTGATTCGGCAAGTCATTCATACAGAGACAGTGTCCGGTGATTGATGCACCACCCGACTCTTAACAGATCCTTGAAGATCCAAGGGATCTAAGTCAGTTTAGCTGGGACTTTCATACGATTATCGTGTGGAGTTTCGTGTCACAGGCATTTCATCTTTTCTCCCAATGAGAAGCATTAGTCAGACCCCCCGCAGGACCCACAGATCCTTGCTGGTGAGCCAAAAGCCGTATTCATTAACTCTGTTGGTGAAGAAATTTGGTTGACTTCCATGTTTTCTTCCACATATTTGGGGGTCCAAGAGTTGCGGATCCCGTCGCAGTCGCACAATTATTACACAAATTGATCAGTGAGTTGCATCCCTTGAGCTGAGAAATTACGGAGCACCGTCGATAGATTGTGCAGATGTTGCAAGGGATGCAAAGTGGTTTAATGTGGCAAAGTGTCAAGTAATGTTTGGTAACATTCTACATATGTAAGTGTACGATATGACAGTAATATATAGTAATATGACAGCCCTTTATGCAGCACCGTATGCCTGTACATGTGCCCATAGAATCCTTTTTCCATGTGCATAGCATGGTCGCTTTCCATGCTGCTTGTTTAGGCCGACGGAGCAGCCGGCAGTGGTAGCGCCAGCGAAGGGGTGCCTTAGTTTCAGCAACAAGATCCGCCATGGATGGTGAAGTACCAACAGTTGAGAACCTGGTATCTGATGGTCAGCTCATGATCTATTATACAAACTGAAGATCATTGATGATTAGATATTGATAATCACTACTATGAAATCACCATCAATAACTTGAGAATAGGGGCATGACCATCAGAATGGTTCCCGGGGGGTGTGGTGCTGGTTGGGGCTGGAAGCAACGTTCTGCCATTTGTTAGCGAAGCCACTACGGAAACAGTTGGAATGAGAACATAACGCTTAGATGATGGTCGGGAACAAAGGGTCGTTAGAATCATTGGTACATCATTGACCAACTAATCTTCGATTTCCTGTCGATGTTGACATTGCAATGTCGGATTCAGCTTCAACCAAACCACATGAAGCGCCGCTGCCGTACATAGTCTGCTGGGCTGTTGAAGAGCGACAGCCGGCGAAGCGCTCGAAATCCTGATGACCAAGTACCATCAAGTAGCGCAATGGATGAGGAACATCAACTTGTACCAAGGAATCCAAGATGTTTGTCATATTTGGTGAATGACCTGTGGATATGAGAGAATGGGCAAGGAATCATTGGTGATGCTTAGATTTTGGCAGTTGACAAGATGATCGGTGAACAATCATTGAAGAGAAGGTTATCATACCCGTTGAAACAAATATTTCCGAAGAAAGTATTACTTGCCGAAATACACGCAGGTCATGTTTGTGCTCATGTGTTCGGAAACGTTGAGAACATTGTGGAGGGACCGGATTGCTTATGTCGAAATTGTGCTTGAATGAGGTGAATCATGTTTTCTACCGTAAAATCATATTTTTTTCTGCCGTGAGTGTCCAAATTTAAATGGTCTAGATTTCGACCGTCCCACAGTTGACATGATGACTTTCTAGATTGCCTGTAGTTGCAGTGGGACTTCGGGTGCTTTTTTCGCGTGCCAAAACACTCCCAGGGAGTCAGATGCCAAGCAGCGTGCCAAAACGGCACAGCAGCAACTGCCGGCCATGAAAAAGCGCTGGCCATCCCCTGCGCACCTGAGACCCAGTAGATTTCATGAGTTTCCATCGGGGGCCCCCAGATGTTCATGGCAAGGCAGTGGGAACAGTGGTGCCAGTGGATGTCATTGTTCCAACTAACCTCAACCAACTAACAGTTTCCTCGTTTCACCAGTTTCCTTTGTGAATTGCTGCTGCTTTTGCTTTTCATAGTCATGCCGTTTTCATACGACTTCTCCAAATTCTGTGGTTATTCGTATTGCTACAACTGTGCTACGATTAGAAATACCTCATTCCTGCAAGTTGGAAGTTGGAAGCACTGACCTCATGTTGAATGCACAGCAGCTCTCCTCACAAGCTCAGCATCCTGTGCCAACGGCCCAAACCATTACTGCTATCATTCTTGTGACTGAGGACTATCATGATAGCTTGGTGACGGCTTGTTATTCTGAGCAGAGCTCACTACTATCCACCCTGCTGTCGTTTGCTCATCACTACTATCATTGCCATTATCAATTGTTACATATTATTACTCTAGTGACTGTGACTATTGTTGTAATCACTATCAATTACATTTAATTAACGATACTCGTAATCAATTGCTATCATTGAAAGTAGATGAGTATATCATATTTTACTATAGTAACTAGAAATTGTATTTAACTAGTGACATGATTGTCAAAGCTCATCGCCGATCATTTCCAACCCTGCCACTGTCAGCTGCTGCACAGGCGGCCCCGAAGCAGGAGGCTGTTCAGGTGCGCAGCTGGGTGGTGATGGTTGGTGAATGGTTGGTCGATGCCGCTTCGTGGTTGG
Organism: Symbiodinium kawagutii; assembly: GCA_009767595.1. Taxonomy (NCBI): domain Eukaryota; class Dinophyceae; order Suessiales; family Symbiodiniaceae; genus Symbiodinium; species Symbiodinium kawagutii. Next base: position 173,650 of record VSDK01023938.1, read on the forward strand.
TTAATATGTTGGATCAGGATGGTTAGTGTTTGTTCATACATGTCAATACTGTTGATCATGGTTGAGTTGATAGTATTGGTCAACAATGGTGACTAATGGTCTTTGAAAGAACTGGCAGCTTACGAAGCTTAAGAATGCCATGAAAGAAATCATGAGAAAGCCAGTGTGACAGAAATTTATGAGAATCTAAAACGATTTCTATAGCATAGGCTGTGCCCCTGCTGGGTAAAATCGACCTTTGCGGTGTCAGGTTCAGCTGCGCCTGAAAGCTACGGTGAATCCGAGGCTGTTTGAGTTCTGCTCAAGCGACTTTTCTCAGCGCTCCTCACAGCACCTCTTTGCAGATGGCTCTCCGTCGCTTCAACGCAGGTGGCAAGAAGCAGAAGGACGATCTCAGAGTGGGAAAGGTGGCAGATTCACAGTATGTGAGGTGTCGCATGAAGTCATTGAACACCCTGGTGCAGCAGGCTAATTCACGGAGATTCCTCACAGTTTCTCTACAGAAGCCCCTTCACTGACCATTTTTTGCTCCCCAGCCCCGCCGAAAGGAGCTGACAGACGAACAGAAGCAGGAGATCAAAGAGGCCTTCGATCTCTTCGACACCGATGGCTCAGGTTGGGGTGGTCCTCGGTGGTCCTCTGGTGGTCAGGTTTTGGTTGCCCTGAAGAGACGATCCCAATTGTTAGACATGCAGCTGACTCAGCTGCCTTTCCCCAGGAAAGTGATGACAGTTCGAAACATGCCAGTTCGAAAGATGCCAGTCTGGTTTGAAGCTTGTGGTTGAATGAGGGTGGTTTCAGAAAGTGCAAGGACCTCACCCGCTTCAAAAACAGGAAAACAGATTTGCGTCGACCACAAATGTTCCCCGTCCTTTTCGCTGCGGCCTTGTTCCAGCTGCATGTTGCGGAATCGCAGTACCAGCAGTGTCAAAGAACCCTGCTGATTGTGGATGGGGGTTCTGAAGCTACATCCTCATGTATTTTGCAGGCCGATTGAGCCTCGTTCGAGTTCGCAATCACTGTCGTGGACTAGACAGGTGGTTCCGTATCACCCTACAATCAGTTGGTCAGAGCTTTTGTACGTAATCTAACCTGTTGACTCACGGTTGTAAAGTGTGGTTGCTAAACCTTATCCTGAATCGTTATTCACCAGTTCTGACAGTTCAAATATATCACCATCAACCATCAACCATGAATAAACCATTCTTGTAAATTTTTGATTGACAAAAACGGTTGTTTCTTCATCACTAAGCTGTCAACTTCACCACGAACTAACCATCAACCATAATAGATATGTATAAACATCAACCATTCATCAACCCCTCACCAACCCTTCATCAACCATTCATCCACCATTCAACCATCCCTGAGATCAGCATTCATCCACCATTCACCAACCATTCGACCCAACTCACAAGCTGAGATCCGCGTGAAATTTGCAGCACCCGCTGGGTACAGCTCAGGTGAGATCGATTCCAAGGAGCTGAAGGTTGCCATGCGAGCCTTGGGCTTCGAGCCCAAGAAGGACCAGCGAAGGGGTCGCGACTGGTTGGGTGGTTGGGTGGTTGGTTGGTAGGTAGTGTAGAGGTAGGTAGGTAGTGTTGGTTGGTTGGTCAATCAGCCTTCATAAGCAAGAATAGTATAGAATAGTAGGGATTTACGAACTCTAACTGTTGGTTGGATGTGATGAATGGATCTGGTTGGCACTCATTGATGACACCAACATATGTGATGGTCGGATATGCTTGGCACTCATAGTTGGTGGTAATGACGTGGCCATTTTCAGATGATACACCTTGAATCATCAACTTAGTTTAGGAAAGGGAACCTGCTAGACACTATGACCGCATAGAATATGTATATATATATATATATACATTATACATGTATGATTATAGTTGATATCAGCATTGCAGCTGCAAAGAAATCATCAGAAATCCCCAGATTATGTTTGAAAGAAAATACAGCAACACCTGTGGCATCGTTGGGTCAAGTCAACCAATATCACCACAATAGTAAGCTAGTACCTTGCACAGATGAAATGGCTGATCGGTCAGTATCAGATATGAAAGGAGGGAAGATCGACTTGGCCCAGATTTCTCCACAGATATCCCAATAGCCTGAAACGGTCATCAACCATTATCAATCATTTTGATTCTCAAGCATGGACAAACAGCCCCAGTTTCTCCCATCCTTGTCCGCAACTGGTGGGGTTGATGAAGGGTCGGCACAGCAGTGGCTTCCGCAGGAAGAGATTCAAAAGATGATCTCTGATGTGGACGATGATGGAAGTGGCACCATTGGCTACGAAGAGTTGCTGAGCTGCAGACAACGCAGACAGGTCATTCATGTCGTCAAGTTTGTGTGGATAGCTGGTGCCCCGGTGATCCGCGGTGGACCTCATTTTTCGACCGCCAAAATGGTAGGCTTTCCTGCAAAAAGAGGTATTTTGCTGGTGGAATTTGGTGGTGTTGGCTGCCTGGTCGTTTTAATGACTCCTCAACCACACTACAACATGAGCGGTTGATAGAATGGTAGATCTGGATGCTTGATATGGCTTTCGTATGTTTTCCCAGCTGTTCACATCCCACAAGTACTGCTGGATTGCTGGTGATGACCCAGACCCATATGGTGGTTTCTCAAAATAGGGGTACCCCAAAACATTCCACGGCAATCATTTTGCATACTAAACCATCCACTGTTGGGTGGCCCTTATTATGACGGAGACCCAATATGGGTATGTACCAAGCCATAGGGTACCCAATGGGCCCCACCAAAAAACGACCATTTTTCAAATGGAAATCATTGGTTCACTGGGGGTTACCACTATTTTGGCACCCAATATTGAGAACTAGATGATATTCAGCATAGATCAACCAGTTTGGGGGTACGCCCATTTGAAGAAGCCACTGCTGATTCCGAGGTTGGGATCCTGTCACCACACAACAGCGGCTCACCAAGGTTCCTGAAGATGATGACCCACAAGATTCTGAACCGCGATCCGTCACTGGGCGACTCACCACTGGGGCGTGGTGTTGATGAGTAATCGTGGTCCAATCGTATAATCATCCTGGAGATGAGTATATCCCCAAGCAACATCATGATTGATATCAATCATAATGTTGATTGGTATAATCAACCAATGATGTTGATTAAATTGATGCTGACTGACCGCAATCGTTCAATCTACAAAAGATTCACCCATTGGAGATGGTCCAATTTTATATCTTGTCCAGGATGGTTATAGTATACTGGATGATATAGTAGTTATTGGTTTGCAGCGCTTAGTACTTCATGCTTAATCAACAACAATGAGTAAGTCGGTTGATAATGGCATTCAGTCGGAGGTATCCGATCAGCCACTGGAGAAGCTGGTGGAACCCCGGTTCCACCTGGCTGAGATTTTTGCGAAACGATTTTCACTGTTTCCATCCGCATTCAGCCATCAACCGGGAAGGAGTCAGAGATCATTCCACATGGACAAGAACCAATTCTAATGGCGGGAGTGATGATGCTCATGTTGACGATGATGATGATGATGATGATGATGATGATGATGATGATGATGATGATGATGATGATGATGGTGATGGTGATGGTGATGGTGATGGTGATGGTGATGGTGATGATGATGATGATGATGATGATGATGATGATGATGACGACGACGAGGAGGAGGAGGAGGATGCATTGACCGATCTGTGACATATTTGACTCACATGTTCGTCACGTCTCAAAGATGCTCGGAAAAAGAAGCTGCGCACGTTCAAGTCACAGCACCCAAGGAAGGACGAGATTCTGAAGGCTTTCCGCCTCTTCGATGATGATGAGACTGGAAAGATCTCCTTTAAGAATTTGAAGCGCGTCGCTAAGGCTCCGACTCCAAGGGATGCAAACCAACAGTGGGTTGTGAGGACGTTAGATCGGAGTTGGAGTTTTTTCTGTAAGGACGACTAAAATTCAAACACGAAAAGCACACAGAGCCACTAGAACTGCACGAATCAAAGCAACTAAGGCAACAACAATCGCAGCCACCAACCACAGTAGGTACCAACCAAGCCTACTAAGAGATATGTTTGTAGAAAAACCCGCTACCATCAATAAACGGTTGCCCTCTCTTGTAATCTGAAGGTAGTGAACAACTCTGGCAGGGAAAGCAGCCAGCAATGTTGGAGAACTGCTTGCTGCGGTGTACCAACCTTGGCGATCCCATGTGGCTCAGAGTCGGGACCATTCCCAAGGTTGGTAAGTGGCCGATGCCAAAACATGGAGGATATTCAGCATCCAACCTTTCAATTCTCCTTGGGAACAAACGGCTTTCATGTATGTTTAATCAGCTAAACCGGCAGAAACAATGGCAACAACGACCATCAATTCACAATGATCGACCATGAATCAGAACCGAACAGACCATAAATCAACAACCACCATCCATGGGATGATCCTCATCCACCAATAGTTGTGCAGTAAAATCATGAGTGGACCATCATCAACCATTAAGTACATTGCTGAAGCGCAATTACCATCACATATCCACGAAAAATAGCATGCAAAAGCAATTTCAGTCAGAAGTAGTGGTTAATAGTAGTGGTTAATAGCTCAATGACGGTGACTTTCCCACTACTATTGACCACTACTAGTAACGACTACTAACAAGGTAGTTCTACTATTAACTACTATTAACCACTACTAGGTGTTAACTACTACTATCTATTACTATTAAATACTATTATCTACTATTAACTACTACTAACCACTAATATTAATAGTCGGTCACGAAGGTGTTCCCCAGAACGGGGCTTCCCGTTGTCACAGGAACTGGGCGAACGCATGACTGACGAGGTGCCGGTTTCGCCAGAGCATTTTTTTTTTTCGGGAAAAGGGCGTCCCTATAGGGATGCACTACGGTTGATTGAGGTTGATGAATATGTTGAATGGTTGATGGATAGGTTGAATGGTTGGTGAATGGTTGATGAATATGTTGAATGGTTGATGGATAGGTTGAATGGTTGGTGAATGGTTGATGAATATGTTGACTGGTTGATGAATATGTTGAATGGTTGGTGAATGGTTGATGAATGGTGCATTACTGGTTAATGACGGTTTATGACGGTTGAATGTGGTTGAATATATCTTTATAATGGTTTCTAGTGGTCACACATTGGTTAAGGAATGGTTGACAATGGCTAATTAGCGATGATGAGCGATGATTGATGATGCTAAGATTGATGGATGAAGGTCACCAATGATGTTTTAGATGGTTTGTAGTGCTTAAGATTGCAGAATCGTGATTCTTGATAATGATGATTGATTGTAGCTAAAGATGGACACGACATGCCAGGGTCGAATGAAAGATGATGGTTAGTAAAGGGTCAGCAATGATTGACGATACAGCATCTCTACCATAAACAACCTCAATACCCGAGTTGGGAATCCACCTGCTAGCACGGTAAATTTTGGGAGGATTACTATGCTGGATCTTCCGTGTCCAAGCAGTGTACCAAAGATACTACAGGACACCATTATAAAATGGTCACGAGAAATTCCCATAAATTCTACACATACACTGGTAGATGGATAAACAGATTACAAGTTTACATGATATGTCTCTTTAGACAAGATAATATATTAGTGATATAGCATAGCATGATTGAGAAAAGATCGTATATAGATAGATAGTGGCTTAGATATACAGATGGACGGATGGATAGATAGATATATAAGTAGATGGATTGCTGGACAGATAGACAGGCAGACAAATAGACAGATAGACAGACAGATAGATAGGCAGACAGACTAATAGACAGATAGACAGACAGGTAGATAGACAGACAGACAGATAGACAGACAGACAGATAGACAGACAGATAGACAGACAGATAGATAGATCGATAGATAGACAGACAGACAGATAGATAGATAGAGGTTGTATATCTTTGTATCTCTACGTTTGTATTATTACTATATATATTGTAATATATCTTGTCATTATCTCCAACAGTGCAAAACAAGATGATAGCCAGATATACTCCGTTAGCTTCAATCGAATAATTCACAACATCTCATCCTCAATTGACAGGTTGACATTCCTCAACTGCTTGGCATTGCCAATTGCCGGCTATTCTTCAGCTGTTGCATGTTGATCGTTGCTGGTTGGGTTTGAAGAAGGGCATCAACCATGACCAGTCATTTCTTTGAATCTTTGCAGTTTGACTGCTGGTTGTTGGTGATTGCTGGTTGTTGCTTGCCGATACCTAACCATTAAGAATTCATGAACCATGATTTCACCATTTTTCAATGACTACTTACCAACACCAATCCTTAACCATTGTCCTTCCCTGGTCGTTCCCCGGGTCGTTCCCACCTGGTCGTTCCCCTGGTCGTTCCCCTGGTCGTCCCCCAGGAGCTGCAAGAGATGATTGACGAAGCGGACCGCGACGGTGATGGCGAGGTCGGCGGTGGTGCCGTTGTTGGGAAATGGGGGGACAGTGGTGGTTCGTGATGTGGTTAGTGATGTGGTTAGTGATGTGGTGGTGGTGGTAAGTGGTTGGGGAGTTAGTTTGGTGAGCTGTTACTTGTAGTTGATGGTCGATGGTTAATGGTGAGTGCTTGTGGTTCAAGCATGGCTATTGAATGCTGGACGGTGAACGAATGATGGGCAGTGAATGATTTTCCCGACTGATTCCAGCTGACCCATGATAATCTAAAGTATTCCATGGAGCGTCAGTCATTGTGCTGATAGCTGGTTCTAGGCCCCTAATTCCATCATCATATCCAATATATACATATACAGACACATGATGTTGATGCTCATCAAAGCTTTCATGGTTACAAAGCCCTCTAGTTGTAGTGGGAGTAGGCTCCAGCAACAAGTAGCAGGCCTTTTCACCAGAGCAGACCCTTGGAGCCGGATGTGAACGGATGGATTCTCTGCCATGATTTGTAATCAAGACCCATCATCTATGGATAAGGAAGACATGATAAGATATGTGTTTCTCTAGTTTTCAAACAAATCAGGGATGGGGTGGGGGACACACATCCACAACTCACCATTGTTGCCTGCAGTCCTAGTGCGTGTGCGCCATGACTTGGTAAGTCGGCAGAAGCTAAACAACCTGACGACGACAAAGAACAAATCTATGCAACGCGGACAGGTGAAGCTGCTTTCCGGTCTACTCTATGCCTTGATGATGAATATATCAATTTTTATATGTGTATAGTTGCATATATACACATGTACAATGAAATGTGATTTTGGCTTGCGTACACTATATGTAGTGCTTCTTTGATTCTTTGATTATGAATGGATGCATGGATGTTTGCGCTTGTCTTGTCACACTTTTGAGAAGTTTGCCACTGTCGCTTCTGAGAAATGTTTCAAGAGGTAAATCATCGGTGCTAGCGGCGCCATGGAAGAGGTTTTGATCAGCTGACCAGCACTCCCATGCTGCTCCCCTCGCAGGTGAACGAAGAGGAATTCCTTCGCATCATGAAGAAAACCAACCTTTTCTGAGATTGTCGTGGAGACTCGTGGTTCGTGGCGAACGAAGGTTCACAACAGCTGTGCCAGGCACTCTGCCAGGCAGAGTTGCTGATGACTCAACACAGTTCAGACACAAAAATAACGAAGTTTTGAGATTCATTTGGCAAGATGTAGAAACCGCACATGGTTTTTTTTAATGCACGTCTGTGTGACCAGTGCACAGCTGTTGTTTCGCGCCGACCTACGATTTGAGGACTGCGGATGTGAGATTGCCTTCCCAAAAAATATATACTCGTACCCCCCCAAACCACTGTAAATATTCATAAATGGATTTTCTAAAGTAAAACAAAGTGAATTTCATAAATCCCATTCTTTTATAGATTTCATACATGAAGCATAAGATATGATCCAAGTTCCGTGATCCCCAAGCGCTAGTGCCATGGAATTGCTACTGCACGGCAGACAGGCCAGACGGTGGAGGCTGAGGGCCCCCTGTCCTTTGTGGGGGCACCAGCCACGACTTGTTTCAGATCCATGGTAGAACCAGCATCCACTTTAACCATGAATTTATGGTCAATGAACATGGTTTACAAACATGGTCAATGAACATGGTTAATGAATTAATGGTTGTTAATGTCAGCTCGTCATAAACCACCGTTGACCAGCTTAACCCATGCGTTAAGCAGAAATAGCTTGTGATTTACCATCAAAATAGTCGGGGGTTCTGTTTCTTTGGGTCATAGGGGTTCATTATTCATATTTCTTTGTGGATCTAACATTCCCTAATGTACGGGCTCCCGAAAGCCAACAAAAAGCAGACACCAGCGGTTGAGAGTGGGAGGAAATTATGTTCCAACATGCGGTTTACGTAGCCCCCAACTGTATGAGGGACGTGTGTGTGTATTTTTCCCACTGCAGTTTTGCAATGCAATCGTTTTGCTTCCGTGTCTCTGAAACCATACACTGCGGAAGAAAAAGTTGATATCATGGTTTTCAACAAACCTTCACAATATAGATCCCCAAAATACATCATGACTAAGCAAGGCCCTTGCAAGCGTTGACACTGGGTAGTGAGCCTGTGTTTACTGTTGTGAGCTCTCATTTCTTGTCTATTTCCTTATGTTTGGCCCTTATTTACATCATGGCAGTGACAGCTTTCTTGACATGTTTTCCCCATCAATAGTGGCAAGTTGTTTTGCCATTATTCAGTAGCCCAGTGTTTCTGACCCCTCAACAGTGATAACTAAGTTGTTTAAGGAGAAATACTGTTTTGTTTAATACAAGTTCGGTATGATGATTCATGTTTCAAACTTAAGTATGAAGTTCAATGATTGTTAAAGCTTCCCTTTTGCTATGCTTGGATTAGAAACTGCCAAGCTTCCAAGAGGATCCCAGCGATAGCGACGACCCAAATTTCTAATGGGGTACCGGCCAGATCCGGGGGACCCCAGTAACATGATTGTCACTGGATCTCGTTTGCAAGGCTTGCTGGGAATCTCAGTTCCTAAAGTTCAGTGATTACATGTTGTTTCTATTTACAATCAGTTGTAGTTTTGAGTCGAACTGCTGTTCAAGCTTTCCGTTTGATAAATGCTTGGCTTCAAGAATGCAAAGCTTCCAAAGAATCCAATCCCTTAATGGATTCCTTCAAAGAACAGGCTGATTTGAGGACAGAAGCTGATCTGAGGTGAACCAATGCTGCTTTAGCGGGAAAGCTGAGCTAAGGAACACCAAGGAAAGGTGTAAGAAAACTTGGCTTATTAGGCAGGAATCCTTTTTTGCAGGATTTGTTTTTTTAACGTGCCACTTGGTTGACCACCATCACAATGGTCGTGGCCTATGCACCAATAATGAACGATTATAACCAACTACTACTGGTTAACCACTTAATACTGGAGTTAACCACATAGATGAACCACAATTATGGTTAATCATCAACGTTAATCAATCAGCCAATCAGCCCTTGACACGTGAACCGTTCCGTCTGGATGTAAATTACTTGAAGTCGGAGATGTGGCGAGAGCCGGGCCACCACATGTTTCTCTGCTTCGCACCTTGGCATCAGCTTCAAAAAGGCCAAGGCTGTGGTGAAGCCAAGCATCAATAGAAATGGTTAGTAATGGTTAGTAATAGTGGGGAATAAGCAACAATACTTGTCAAACAACTACTGGTTGGTGGTTTGATTGACATTTTTTATTTTCCCTAGTGATTATTAACAACTGGTTGGTTGACTGATATTTTTCATAGGGGTTGAAACCACCAACCAGAGCAGTATTCGCAAAAAAGAAGCTTCTCAATGGTAAAGGACCTTCTGATGGATTGGTCTGTCTCCACCATTCCTTATGGTGGTTTATATGGCAGTGGGTCAAAACCCTGTACCCCTGGTTCCCCTATCATTAACCATTGTTTTCCCTTTAGTTTGTTAGTTAATATCCACCATTTTTGGTTGGTTAATATTGACCCATAGTCATATAAGTGTCCAATGATGGCTGTGTCTTAGTTTACGACCTGACACGGGAGGGTCATGCTGTAGAAACGGTGGGGCCGCTCAAATGGTAGCCGGAAGCCCCGGAAGATCGGGCTGCAGCTGTGTAGAGGATGTGTTTCTTGTATGATTAGTGGCTTAATGATGGTTGACTGGTCAATGATGGCTCATGATTCATGATAGTTAATGGCTAATGATGTTTGATTGAAACATTGTGTGAGTTTCTACTTGTAGTGTGATTTCGGTTTTCAAGCTGTAAGAGCTGGAGTCATATCATTGATGCGCAGCGCTACACCACACATTCTTGCATAAGAATGGTGAAGCAGTAGCTATGTGCAGGCTGACTTCACCAACTTCACTCATTTGCAGCTTGATATCGGGTTTTTTAGTGCAGTGGGTCAAAACCATGTACCCCTGGTTCCCTACTGTTAACCATTGTTTTCCCTATTGTTTGTTGGTCATCATCCCCTATTATTGTTGGTTAATATTGACCCATAGCCATGTTTTTTAGAGTGTAAAGCACCTGACTCCATGGACACCTTGGTGTTTCTGTTGATCTTCCCCCAGCCGTCCCAAGGGGCCTTGCTGCGAGGCCGCGCCTGCAGAACTGCTGGAGATCTCGCCGGGTGGCCGAAGCTGTTGCAGCTGAAGGGCTGGCGACCTGGGACCCAGCTGCTGGCGACTCATCGAAGACACGAGATGGTTGTCATTCTATGGCGAGCTGGGTCGATATGGCTATGGGTCAATATTAACCAACCAATAATAGGGGACGATCACCAACAATAACAAGGAAAAGAATGGTTAATAGAGGGGGAACCCGGGGTACAAGGTTTTGACCCACAGCCATATTAACCAACCAATGATAGCTGGTTAATGCTTAATAATAGGAAATGATAACTAACAATTATAGTTATGGCGAGTTTCATAGTTGGTATATATCAGTGGTCGATATATACCAAGTATATGGCTATGGGTCAAGCAGTTCACCAACCAATTTCATGAGGGATGATAAGCAACAATAATGGGGAAAACAATGGTAAATAGTGGGGAACCAGGGGTACAGGTGTTTGACCCATGGCAATATCTATGATAAATGTGATAGTGATATGAATTGATTTATGACTCATAGTTGGGTAGTATCTATTTCTATGGCTACCTAACTATGACTATTCCGGAATTCCCTCATCCCTCCGTATATGTTTGGGGAAGGAATGAGCGAGGCTGAAATTTCCAAAGAAAAAATGCCTAACTATCAATGATAGATATCGTGGTAATAGCTGGGTTGTTATAGTTTATAATGGTGGTTAGTGAGATATTCAGAAATTTATACTCATGATTATAGCGGTAGCTGTTGCCAAGCCAACCGCAATGATCAGGAATGGTGGTTTGTATGACCAGCCGTTGCTGACTATGATTATCATGGACACACTGGAAATAAGATCATTTGTAGAAACAACAAATCCCGCGATTCCAATCTCTGGAAGGAGAAAGCAATCACGATGAACCATGGTTGTAGACCATTGATCAAGCATCAGTGAAACATGGCAAGCCATTTTCAACCATTCATCCACCTGTTCTTGTTGTGCACAAGCTTATGTGAATAGATGGACGATCATCACATTTGACAATTGACCAGTGCTTGCTCGTGGTTCAACAGATTTCCACAGCTGAGCTGGATAAAGTCACCAACCAAAACCCTTGGGTGATTTACATCCACGGGGTGGACTATTCTGGTCATTGATTGGGTTACTAGTAGTACTTACCCACAGATACTGGGATGATCACAATGGAAGGAGTGATCCAGGTGTGATTCACACCGAGCCACCATTCACCACCAGGGCGTTCAAGAAACCCTGGACCAAGTTACGAAAAATGATGTCCCGGACACTTGCTCGGAATTATTCTTAGAATTGGAGGTAAAATGAGAAATTGAAGAACATCGGCCTACTCGGGCCTTGTCAAGAACTCCTCAACAGTCTTTTTGATTGGAACTGTTGAAGGCAAGTGTTGCTTGAGCGAAAACAACTGGATGATGCCGCTGTATGCTGAGGGCTCGTCCGTCGAATGGAGCAGGCCCTTGGTGGGTGGAGACGCTGCTATTTCTCGTTAATAGCCAGCCATCAAAGGTCAAAATGACCAGCCATAATATCATGGACCATTCATGGCTGGATCTTCCAGCATGTTACACATCAGCTGGACAAATGTGTCGCAACAAGGTATGTGGTCTTGTCACACACACACACGCACACGTAATTGTATATATATATATATATGTGTTTATTTATTTATATATACAGACATGGATACGCAACCATGTGTGTGTTGTGCATGTGTGTACATGGTATCCCCGAAATGAGAGCTACCCATTTGAAGAAACAAAAGAGTCAAAGATCTACCTTTTTGACCACAGCCATGGATCAATTCTTGGAAATAAAGCCTTTTTCCAAACTGATTACGATTCGCACTAGCCGCGTCCTCGGCACCACTTATTCAATTGATATTATCGGTGAAATCAAAAACCATGATGCGATCGGATTGTCCGGTAGGATATCAGTGATGTTATAAAGCGATCGTCAATGACCTTACATCAACAATCTCAATGATTATGAATGCATCATTATGAAGTAGATCCTAGTGACTACGGTTGATAATCCAGTAAGTTGATAGCCACTAATCTTAATGATTATGAACCCAAATGATCGTGAAGTTGATCGCAATGACTACGATTCATGACTGTAAACCACCATTAATGACTATGAAGCTAAATGATCATGAACTGTAAACCTATAAACCCTAATCTTTTTATGACTGTGAACCCTATTCATCGCTAAGTAGATGGATCATAAACCACCATTAATGACTATAAACCACCCATGATTGGTAAAGCACCATGCTAATGGACTCAAAGCATATCATGGAATGGTGGTTCATAGTCGTTCATGGTACTCTTGGACCATGGAAGCACCATGGTACTCCGGGACCATCACCATTCCACGCCTGGCAATGACAGCCGTGCCACGACTCCGATCTCTAGGACTTCGAAGCCGACCGGCTGCACGCAGCAGGAGGGGGGGCAAGCTGGGGATGGTGGGTGGTGGCTGATGGGTCATGATCAGTTGATGGTGGTTGGTGGTGGCTAATGGTAATGGCTGATGGTGGTTGATGGATCCTTGATGATTGAAAATGATGATCAGTCATGGTTCATGAGGGTCATCCGTCTCATCGTCATTTGTCATGCATCATCCATCATCCATCAAAATCACCCCTCATTTATCATGAGTCATAAACGTGCAATTGTTTGATCATAGATCATCCATTCATCTAACCATAGTGGTTGTAAATGATCATTGATTTACCATAAGAATATAATTTACCACTAGCATCGATGATTGCCCATAGATCAATGACCATGTATGCTTGCCTATATGAAGATCACGCCAGGCATGAGGATGTGCCGCCCATCCTTCCAAGGGTGGCGACCCTGCGCATGGACCTCAGGATACAGTGCGACGTGGTGATGCGCATGGATCACGGTGATGAATCATGCATCATGGTTCAACGCAAGGCTTAACAATCAGCAAGGATAGGCAGCATGGTTCATGATGATAGTTGATGTTTCGTGATGATGCCTGTAAATTGGCGCTAATCTTTGTCGGATATACTGTTTGATCTGATACAATAGGGGTTCATGGTGCGTATTTAGCACGGTTTAATAGTGGCGTTTCTTGTGGCTGATTTCGTGGTGCTGACAATGGCAAGCAAACAAGAAGCAAGTACAGTATAGACCGGGATTAGCGATGATCAATCATGATGGTTGCCCTGGATGATGCACTGATTCATAGTAGTGTTTTTCCAGCTAGCGTGATGAGACTCAAAAGAACCATGACACTATCAATCACCATTAGTCATGTGTGTCCATGATTGTCAGGTCAAAGCCATCATGGTTGAACCAAACTTTTTTAAAAGAACAATATCAGTGACTTACAATGGGGTTCGTCCCATCCAATGAGTCCTAACACAGTGTCGGTTTGCTGTAAGCCACCGCCACTTCAAAGATAGATAGATACAGTGACTTACAAGCCATGATTGCTAATCATCAGGAATGGTTCCGAACCAACACTAGGGGAACCAATGCAGAAACTGATTAGTCGTAGGTCCAAGCTCCGGCCCGTGAGAATCCAAAACGTGGCTAGGAACAGTTGATTGTTCATAGTTCCTCTTGTTGTTGGTCTTGTTCTTGGTTGCTTCTCGTTACTGTTGGTTGCTGTTGGACTTCCAGTGATTAAGATTGTTGGTTGTTGCGAGATGTTTGTTGACAATCAATTCTTGATGGTTGTCATATGTCTATTGATCATTTTTGGTTGTTTGTACATGTCCATTAAGCCATCAAGTTGGAAAATGCTCATCATGTCAAGCCAGTCTTTGTGGAGACCGCCAACTATTGCCACGTCAATCTGTGTGGGGGATCCCCGGCCAATGGCTGGTCATTTGCATCAGGATTTTGATATTACATGGTAGTATTAGAGTGAATGTAAAAATTGTGAAAAGTGTGTGGAACTATATTATTCTTAGTATGGGTACTCGCTTCTGTAGCAACTATCAATATCATCAACTACTATCGCCCTATCACAATTTTTGCAAACTTATACTGATAGGTTTTTGACTGGCTCGTAACCATCCGTATGATCGACAAAGATAATTATTGCAAACAAGTATAGGCATGTTTTGTCATCAATAAGTACTATCAGCAACTCTTATAGATGGATCTCAATAACTACGATTTTTGCTGGTTTATCATTCAATTATGGCCGCATTTTGTTTCCGCAAAACGGGTCGCAGCTTGAAAGGTCGATGGCGGGAGCTGGACAACGAGGTTGGAGGGGTTGGAGGGGTGCTAGCTATTGGTAAGGACCAGGATGATGGGTGATGGTGTGTGGTAGCTATGAGTCATGAAGAACGAGAATCATTGATCATGGCTGATGCTGGATGATACAGCTGGATGATACAAGGAAATGGGATCTCGCTGCTACACATCGATCATCATCACGGATGACGTGACTTGATCACAACCAGCTGGATTTGGACATGACAGAGTCTACAGCTATGTCATGCCCTTGTGGAGGGGTGCAAATGTTTTCACGGTGTGCAGCCCAGAACCTGCCTCAGTCATGTTGGATCTCCAATTGTAACCCACTTTTCAATGGTACAAGTGCAGGAACGGAGGCTTGTTTTTCGCGGTTACTAAGCAGGAATCAACCTGAGCTACTATCAACCAATACCGAGCATCATTCACCATTGTCAATATGTATGTTTATATTATGTATATATATACATATACAGTAAATATACTTGACTTAATTGACATTAACTGACCACATTGAACCATCAATATCCATCGATCATTGGCTGGCCATGAAGTGATAATCACTGACTGTAGAGGTTCCCCACCATCCTGAGCTCCATCCAGGCCGCTCTCCTTTGTGTGGACGGAGGGGCGAAGGTGCTGCCGCTTTCACCTCCACGAGAAATGGCTGGCGATGCGCTGCCAGATGCGTTGTTGGCGGTAGAGCCCAAGGTCAGGGCGGGCGAGTTACTGATTGAACACGGCAAACCATGGGATTTTTTATGGTTAGCCATGGTGAATCATTTGCTTAAGTATCGGTGATAAGCAAGAACAATTGTGGTTTGATTGACATGTTTGGTTTTCCCCAATGATGTTGGGATGGTTGGTTCACGAGCATATTTTTGGGACGGCTAAACTCACCACCAACCAGATGGTGGTTGGCACTGGTTGATAATGACAGCTTAGTAGTGGTCAAAATGGTTAACCAGGGTAGTGCGTAGAGCAATGGTTCATACCTGCATTGGTGCGGCAAAGAGGATCAAACGGGCAATTGAATAGATATACCCCGAACCATCATATCAACCGTTCATAATGATACATTATGATGGTTAATGATGGTCTTCAGATGTCCACGACCAGTACCGAATGAACTGACCCATAGCCGAATACGTGAGAGTTTAACGAGAGTCGTTGTGTCACCAGTGATGCTGTGTGCCTGTCCATGAGTGTTGGTACACCATTTTGTAACAGCCGAAGGTCAGAATGACATTCGATCAAACGTTGGATCTCCGGCAACTGAGCTTTGATTTGAAAGTGGTGAGACATGGCGTTCTGTGGGGGGGGGGGTTGCCAGAGAGAACCACAGGTGGCATGGATCAGCACACTGTAGCATACAGCAGATGATTGACATTTTGGGGTAGTCGCCACCTGTTGAAACGAGTGAAGTGGGAACCTGCAGATGTCTTTGTGACGACTGGGATTTTCAGCAGTTTGGCAGACGCATGATCATGTTCGATACCCTGGAAAACTAAGAGCTGGAATCCCAAAATGCTAGCTTAGTAAGGTTTGAAAGGTAATGATTTTTTCAAGGGTCTCTTTTCATAAGCTTCCCAAGTGTCGTTGTGCCTTGCACCAGGTGGAACATCATGACATCAAGCGATGTGCCCAGGCGCAATCTGGGGTCAGGAGACCCGGGACGGGATTGCCGATACAGTAACCGGAAAGCTTCAAATTGCAGGGTCTCCTGTTTTAATTCTGTTTTAATTGCGGGATTTCCTTTTTTTGTTCAAAATTAAAATTGATGGAAAAGCACTGGTTTCTTCGAGTTTCAGAAACGTGTTGATATGAGTGTTGATTCGTGCTGTTTTTGCAAACATGTGGTTGGAAGAAGTGTTTTCAACGGGGAACAAGGAGATTGTGGGAATTGATCAGAAAGATGATACCAAAAGGTGCACCCAATGATGCTGGGAATCCCAGAGGATCCATGACTATTAGTGAAGATGAACTGATGAAACTGTTGAGAAGCCAGCTCCAGCGGAAAGTTTGGAACCAAGACACCCTAGAGCTTCGACTGGTGTGTTGGTGTGACTTAAGGGCCCTGAATCGAGCACTCTTTGAAGCACTTAATGATGCTTTATGAGGGTCGATTAATGCCCAATCATGGGTGGTTTATGCTGATGTGTGCTGATTTATGGTTGATTGATGATGATTTATGATGATTTGTTGCTAATCATGATTAATTTGCGTTGATTTTTGCTTGGTCAGGGCCACTCACCTACAAAATGGCAATCAACCCAACACAGTCGATCATGGATGTTCAGCCTTGCCTCTATTGGTCCCCACCATTGCACCAGACCTGCGCAGGTGCGTCGTCGCCTTGCCATGCGCCGCCGCCGCAAAGTGCGCTGTCGCTCGTTGTCATTGGCCAAAGCACCGATCAAGGCGAAGATTCCATGGGACTCCATGGGATTTCATCGGACTCAATGGGATTCCATTGGGGCAAGGACTGGGTGTGGCGCCAGACTCAGAGATTGGTTGATTCATAAGATTGACTGTTTGTAGACAAATGGTGGATATTTCATGGAATTCCTGACTGGAGATTTACAAATTGGATGAACAATCGTGTGAAGAGCGAATTTGGCTGTCAGGCAAATATCGAATGTGTCTGTCAATGGTGATGGTGTCAACAAGGGGTGAAGAAGAAGTGCTAAAGTCAGTGTTATACACATATGTGTACAAGCATAGAGTTGCATGTATCAATAGTGTTGATATACTATGACCAAATGTAGTAGATATTCCGGTAGGTACATCACATGGACACATAGATAGATTTGCACGGGTTTTCTTGTTGCCGGCAAGTCAAAAAGGCAAAAGTATGCCATGATGATTGGCCAACCAGCCAGAGGCCGCTCCAACTTCAGCCGGAAATCTCTGCTGAAGAGAACCACTCGGAAGATGAGGGTAACCTAAACTTGCTTGAGCGTTACAGAGCTGCATATGAACATGTAGGGTATACTTTTGTGCACTCCAGTGATGCACATTTGCAAGATTACAAGAGCGCGAGACCGAAGAACTCATTCAAGCACCATAGACAAAACAAATAGACACAAAAAAGCAAGTCGACACTACAAATAGACCTAAGAAGCAGACTGAACAGTAGACAATAACAAGTAGACCCAACAAATAGACAGACGGCTTTACAGAAACTGTTGTTACACATTGAGCTATATAATAGTTTACATTAAAACTACAAATAATGAGTTGTAATGAGTTCATAGTTTTACAGAAAGAAATGTGCTACACACACCGCATCCCCCGCATCGTCTTCACTTCTCCCTGCAGGCCGAGCACGTGCTGCCAGAGTCGCAGCAAGCGGCGGAGCCGGTGGAGCCAGCGCTGCCAGCCCTACCGTTAGAGGTGGCCGAGGCGGTCGCAGCCATGGCATGTCGTCATAGCTTCGTGGTTAGTGCTGGGTAGTGGTTGCATTCTGAGGTAAACCAGCTGTTTCTGTGGTGGATTTTCCACGCAACCGGGTTGCCAGTAGGGTCAATTTGCCAGTAGTTAAAGCTGGGGCTGCAACTTGATCAGTGATGATTCATGCAACGGGTTGATTGGTCAATTATGGTTGATCCTGGTGAAAATTTGTGTGATGCTGCTTGTAGTATTCATGGTTGAGAATGGTGTATAATTGTATAATGGTTGAATAACCGTTGCAGCTGCTTATGAATGGTTGATAGTAGTTGATCATGGTTGACAAGGGTGAATTGTGAGTTGTGGTCCAGGCAACGCATCCGGAAGACAACACCTTCAATGGGGGGGGGGAAGTCACTGGGGGCCCGCGTTGCTACCCCTGTGATCACAACTGGGATGCAGCCAAGGTGTGGGTAGGAGAGGTACAACACCATATGCCAACAAATGCGTCAATCATGGGGAAGTGCTCAGCAATGAAGTTCCAAAATATCCCAAATGACCCTACAACTCTACTCCAACAATTGGTGAGGACGGAGTTCCCAATTTCGATGCGCGCTAGGAGTGGTCTCAAGTCAAGCCTGCAGACAACTCGAAATTTCATTGAGAAAGGCGGTATTCAATTGCTTGCATTGGCGGAGGCATGTTTCGAAAAGGGATTACAATATCTTTCATGGTCGGCGACCAACGGCCCAAGCCTCAAAATCACCACTTGGGAGTGCCACAGTCAGGCCTACGGCCATGAGCTGTTTCAGAGCGGCTGGGATTGGCCTCTCTCTCGATTGGATGCTCGACAATTTTCAGAGTCCGGTCCCATGGGACTGCAGATAGCTTTCACCCTCACCGGTGCTCCGTTAAGATCAGAAGTTATAGAAGTTGCCACTCTTTACCGTTTGCATGAGCCAATCGGTCAGATATGGTCAGATGTGTCGTCCATGTTTTCAGACAAGGCGCCTTAAATATCTCCAATGTTTTCCCTGATTCTACTGTGGTCACTGTAACCCGAATGGTTTCCTATGGTTGACCAGCTCGCTGGAGGCCCACCATGCATAGCCGTGGAAGGCCATGGATGCTCCGCTCCCGAGGAAAAGAAGATGAGACTCTTGGAGTTGGATCGTGAACTCATGAAGGCCCAGGGGCCCCTGCGTGGCAAGCCCTCGTTGCCCTGTTGCCTTGCCAGGGCCTTGTACTGGCCCATTGCGAAGTCATGAAACACCATGGATCATTCGGATCATCGTAATGTCAAGGATCAATCGTCGTGAAAGGTTAGTCAGTTTGTCATTAATACTTGAAACAATGGTGAACAACTGCCATCGCAAATGTGTCATCCTTTTGTTTTTGTTCGTCATTTTGCACCATGAATCAGTACGCATCACCAACTCTCCGAATTGATCCACTGTGTAACCCGTTGGGGGGTTCCATAGGTTTTCTTGGGCCGTTTCCTTATGATCAGAGTTCCATGAGTAGTTCCAATTGTGGGCACAGG
Organism: Symbiodinium kawagutii; assembly: GCA_009767595.1. Taxonomy (NCBI): domain Eukaryota; class Dinophyceae; order Suessiales; family Symbiodiniaceae; genus Symbiodinium; species Symbiodinium kawagutii. The sequence continues at coordinate 193,415 of VSDK01023938.1, forward strand.
CTGGCACTAGACAACTACTCATGGAGGTCCGGAGACATATTGTTGCACCAACCATTTGTAGTTGCGGTTCTGTGCTTAAGTGATTGCGAGGTAGTGATGGCCCGATCCAGCTACGCACTTAAATGCACTGCGTCGCCAACAATGAGTGTATTAACCCCATGGTCCATTTCGGACTATTAATGGCTATCAATAGGACCACTATGGTCTGATTATCCTAGTGAATCATCAACAAATAGTCCAATATCAACTTTGGCCATCACTCTTACTAATACTTCTACAGTAGGTAATAATCTGGGTGAATCAATCTATCTAATCCATCTAATAATCCTCGGTGAATGAATTGAGCCTTGCACAGCAACGCTGTGCCTTCAACGGAAGCCACCATGAAAGGGGCCTCGTGAGGCCGAGCGGGAGGAACTGGCAGGAGAGCTTCTGGAAGCGCGTTTGGGCCTCAAGAGCTGCGGCGGTCGCGGTGGTGGCGTTGATTGTAATGATGACCATGGTGATATATGAATGATGATGTTGGGGATGGTGGCAAGGGTGTTGGTGATGGTGTTGGTGATGGTGATGGTGATGCTGCTGCTGCTGCTGCTGGTGGTGATGGTGATGACATATTTACGATGATTTTGTTTCCCCGACTGCAAGCCTTCGGTTTGGGTTCTTCTTGGGACAAGTTCTCTTGTAGTTCGTTGCCTCTTCCAGGTTGGTTCCTGGAAGCCTTTTTGATGCGCGGAAAGAAAACACAGGGTGAAACTGGGTGGAAGCATGTTCCACTTGCTTCTCAGGGCTGAGTGCATGGGCAACCCCAAACCACTCCAAGACTGGCCACTTTCGCCCTACCCTCGACCCCCATTTCTGACGGGAATCTGTACATTTTGGACGGGACTAATTGGGGGTGTAACATAGAGACCATTGCTAGAGGTTGAGCTTCTCAGCCACCATCAAGCAGTTTCCACACTAATTATTCGAGAATTCCCAACCACTAGGCCATTGACCTTTATGAACCCTTGCGAACAATTTTGAACCATTGCGAACCACTGGTACTGGACGAACCGTGTCACAGCACAGGCAGATTGAGTTGCTGAGTCCCCGCACCGCGGAGTCTGCGTCACCAGCTGCAGCTGGAAATTGGTGAATGATGATGGTCGATTCATGCTTGACGATGACCAACAATGGTGAATAATGATTGGTGAAGAACGATGGTGAATAATATGATTGTTGATAACGGCTGATAATGGCGAATAAGGGTTGATTGTGGCTATAATTATTGATGCTTAATGGTTGAAAATGGTTACTGATGATTCATGCTGCTTTTTGATAGGTAGGCTTGGATGAGCCGTTTAGTGTCACAGCCAGCTGTGTTGGTATCCCCGTCATTGAATTCAAACAGCCAGCTATGTTGGATTGAACCTGGCTGTTCAGTGTCAAAACTGGAGTACCTCAGAGATTGGTGCTGAGCCAGCAACTTTGTTGCAAGGCAGAGTCACAATCTGGAAGCTGGTTCGGAGGGAGGTAAGGAGCTAAAAATACCCATATATCCTGTGAAAGGGGGAGCGAATTGGAGCTACCAGGAGTGTTCTAACCAAATTATAGCTATCTAGACACCCAGCCAAATCATGTCGCAGATCGGCACCACAACATTCAGCTGTGCGACAAAGTGACAGAATTTCAGACTAAATCCACTTTATGTCCTAAGGTGTTCATTTCGCTTCTCTTCATTGAGTAGTTGCTCAGGGGGAGCATTGTCAGCTCATAAAGGAAATGCATATGCAGAAAACCTCTCAGGATGCGTCAAATCGATTTTTTCTTGATGCATCTCAGAATATCCGTCATTGACAAGGTCAATGCATATGCTTGGTTTTACTCGCAACTTCACACTTTATTCACATGCGACTCATTGCCAATTATGTTGCTTTCTACCCGTATGCATACAAAATGCATACGGATGAGGAATACAGACATACCTGCAAGCACACGTCCGCATGCATATCATGTACATACACTACATGTATTGATAAATGTATACCAGCCCACTCTCGGTTTGTATCGTAATGCTTGTTTTTGCCTGAAGATGGAATCTATTTAATCAATCGGTGGGGGGGACCTCAAAGGGAAGCAGATTGTGGAGCAAGCTGCCCATGTCCTAGTGAAAACTGGGTTCCCTTCCGCTGGTGCCGCAGACTTGCGCAGTCTCCCATAGTTTTTTAATGCAGACTTCCCCCAGTTCCTGGCGTCCGATTGAGATGTTGAGGGCATACTTTCACAGCGCGGAGCAGCGAAGCATATGCATTTGCAGAGATGCTCTCCATCAGATACTGTGGCTCAAGGTGTTCTTATGCTTAACAAGTTGTTGATCCCTGTTATTAATCATCATTAAGCATGACATCCACTCTTTGGAGAAAAAAAAGTGATTAAACACATATAGATCAACCATATGATAGGGTTATAATATGGTTGATCTATGATTCATTTTCTTCTCTGATGTTGGTGTATCAATGCAACTGCTGCCGAGTTGTTGAGGTATTCGTTCTGCCAAATCCATGGGTGGAAGTTTGCAGTCGCGAATAGTTTGCATGTTGCAGTTGTTTATTGCTCTTCCGGGCTGCATCTCGGGGTCAGGTGGCAAGGTGCCTCCGTTTCGATTGGTCATTGTTTTTGGGGAAATATATGTATATGGAATGTCCAAAGCCTGCATCGCAATTTCGTGGAGCCGCAGATTTTAGGTCATGGGTCCACAGTAAAGAGCCAGGTGGCAATTAGCCAGGCGGCAATTAGTTTATGGCTTTTGGCCCTCAGAAATCAGCCCGGGAAAGGGTCGCAGTTAACGAATATTTCTCGATACCAAAATAAATATACCTTCATATTGAATTTAAAATAAAATTATGATTATATTATTTAATTATTAAATTTCCATATATGATAAAGATTAACTTCTAATTTATGAAAAGAATAAAATTAATATAGATTAGCAAAATATTTATATTCTTTAAATTAAATAATATATAGTAAAATTATTGGAAAAAAAAATAAGGTATTTTAAAAATCTTTTAATATATAGTATTAAAAAATTAAAATATATTTAATTTATTTTATTTATATTTTTTTGGAATTTATTATTAAATGTAATAAAAAATATATAATTTATAAATTTTAAATAATTTTAATATATTTATTTTTAAAAAATAATAATAAAAAATTAATTTTTTTAAAAAAAAATAATTAAAATTATTAAATTATTTTATTTAATATATTTATTAAAATTTATTAATAATAATTATATAATAAATAATAATATTTAAAATATT
>VSDK01023938.1:204982-220085 GCA_009767595.1 Symbiodinium kawagutii
GCCGAACATGGCCAAACTGCCATTCGAATGGTGTGAAAGACATGTGGAGATCTTTTTTGGGTTGAATCCTGAATGTACGAATCGATGATTTTCTGGCCTTCATCAAAGCCCAATATCAATAAATACTTGTATGTTAATACAGCTACTACACCATTAATTCCCATATGATGTTTCTCAAAATTGGTGAACCACAAGAATGATTGCTTTATCGGTTTATTGCTATAAATGCCAAACAAGGAATGGTTTGGGGTGTCCCCAATTTTGAGAAACACCCATATTGCCATTCAGAACAGGTCGAGTAGACTCTCAAGCAAAAACATTGCGGCTCAAAAAACAGACGGACAGTTGGGATAAGCCCACCATGACCAGGCCAAGCGACTTGCTGCGAGGTTTGTTGGTACCCCAAAACCATAGTTGGTTTGTGATGCACAATGGCTTCATGACCGATGATCAATGACGCTTCATGAAGGCTAATGATGAGTAATGATGGTTGGTTTCTTAATTTAGATGCGATGGTTTCTAAATTTGGATGTTGATGATAGTGAAGAATGATTTATCAACAAAATGATGATTGTCAGTGATAATGATTCATGTTAATCATAGGGGACAGTGGCCAACATCCCAGTTCACCATGTTCCCTCCGGTACGTTTTGACGTCGGAAATCATTGAAGTTCCGTGGCACGCTGCTCAGCTTGGAGGCTAAGCATCGCTACCATGGATCATCAAAGATTTTCTTGCATGTCCAATTTTTAAAGATTGTCGAATCACTGACGAGATACAAGAAAATCAGCATTGAATACATTCAATATCAAAATTTCAAGCATTTCTTGTACCCTAGAACCATGTAAGAATCCATTCTCAAACTCATGCGCAGGTCCGTTATTTTTGAACTTCTGCAAAGTAACACACCTGGAAGCCTGAAGCGTTTAAAAACAAAGAAAACTGCAGAAGTGATGTGCGCGTGCAACACGTGGTGTTGAGCGCAATTTTACGCCCAAGGAATACACCTCGTGTGGACACGGAACATGTTTGCTGTATTTTCGCATGTTGAGGGATACTTATCATGTTGCGGCTTTGTAAGCATCTTATCATAGGGATTCTGAGGTCCTTCATGTTTACATGTTCTTTTCAGATGTTTTCAGAAAGGATTCTCTCTCGAAACGAAGCTCTGGCCCAGAAGGATAGAAACTTTGCACTGCAAAGATCAACGCCAAGCGGCGACGAGGATGACGCCCCGATGACACCCCGATGACTACGACCGCAAGCCGACCACGAGGATGATGAGAACAAAAAGAAAAACCAGCCATTGATGGTCACTGCTTGTGAAACAGTATGATTGTGGTGGATAGTGATCATCATAGGGAATTTGCTTAATGATTGACAGTAAATGACAGTTTGTTGCTAATAATCAGTAGTGGAATCATGATTGATGATTGATAGCTTCTGGGCACCAACCATAGCTGCTTCAGCTACCGAAGCTATATGTAGACAGCGCCAACAACATCAGACTACGTCACCTGGATCACCGACTTTGCCAAGGTTAATGATCCTGGAATCCTCGCGTTTCCCCTTCACCACTTTGCGGCATAGCAGGAAGAATACCTGAGTTCGAGAGTTCGGAGATGCAGTGATAAGCCATGACACTGGTGAATAGTGCTGCTTCACAACTTGTAATAATTGTGGCCAACAATAATGATAGCAAATGCCAGTTGCAGATGGTGGTGCTTAAGCTGATATTGGTTAATGATAGTAAAATCCAATATCAACCAGCAAGTGCGCGATGAAGTATGCATGCCCCTCACTCTTTCGACGCCCACAACTGGTGCGAAAGTCTGTCAAGTGGCCTGCTAGTCGGCCAGTATACGTGTAATCCTGTATCCATGAATGATTGGAATGGCATTTTCGATTGGCACAACTACTATTGCCTTTTCCCCAGGGCGCATTGGAGTTCTTTTTCAAAACTACTGGTGTGAAACGGTGCAAAATGGTTTGAAACGGTGCAAAATGTGTATCTTGTTTTGGATTTCCAATCTATCCTGAGGAGGACACCCTGACAATCCGCCCGGTTGGAAATTATGGAAACTGACAGATGTTTTTATCAGGAACCAATGACTTTGGGCTTCCCCAACTGAAAAAGACAGGAGGCCAAGCTAGCCGATCAGTTGCCAATCCCCCGGTCTTGATTTGCTGATCGATTGCTTAACTCAACAGTTGCTGTATCTCAGCGCTCAAAAGGTATCCTCACAATGGACCTGCCGCTTCGGAAGCTTCGGAAGCAGGTCAGTGCTGAGTCTTCCCCGATTCCCTGAGTCTTCCACCAAGTCACAGAGAAGCAGACCACGACCCACACCAACAAGATCAACAATGCCACCACTGCTGCAGAAGTGTCCAAAACACCCGAGGCCCACTGCCCGGGAGGCGGTGGCAGGCGCGCAATCCCAATGGACAGCAGGATCCTGGATAGAGGGTGATGGTGGACACGGTGGTTCATGATGGTAGATGATGATCTGGATGGTTCTAACCAAAACATCTCGGAATGCACTCCTTTTCACCAGTGCAGCGAGTCATATGCATCTTGCAAGAAGCTGCCGCTTGGTTGGAAGCTGAAAAATATAGAGTAAAAAGGACTTGTCACACAATATTCCTCCCCCAGCTTATATAGCCAGTTTCCTGCTGCCGCAGAAGTGTTGACTCAACTCGTTGGTTCGACTCCCAAATTGGTGGTTTCTCAAAAATTTTGGGACCCAACCAAATTGTTGGCTTTTGACTATAACTCATTACTCATAGATGACTTGACCTGCTTTTTACTATAATTCATTACTCATAGATGACTTGACATGTTTTTTACTATAATTCATTACTCACAGATGACTTGACCTGCTATTTGCTATAACTCATTATTCATAGATGACTTGACATGCTTTTTGATATAACTCATTATTCATAGATGACTTAGCATGCTTTTTTACTATAATTCACTACTCATAGATGACTTGACATGCTTTTTACTATAACTCATTATTCATAGATGACTTGACATGTTTTTTGCTATAACTCATTATTCATAGATGACTTGACATGCTTTTTGCTATAACACATTATTCATAGATGCCTTAACATGTTTTTTGCTATAACTCATTATTCATAGATGACTTGACATGCTTTTTGCTATAACTCATTATTCATAGATGACTTAACATGCGTTTTGCTATAACTCAGTATTCACAGATGACTGAACATGGCTTTTACTATAATTCATTACTCATAGATGACTTTACATGTTTGTTACTATAACTCATTACTCATAGATGACTTAACATGCTTTTTACTACAATTCACTACTCATAGATGACTTGACCTGCTTTTTACTATAATTCACTACTCCTAGATGACTTAACATGCTTTTTACTATAATTCACTCCTCATAGATGACTTGACCTGCTTTTTACTATAATTCACTACTCATAGATGACTTGACATGCTTTTTACTATAATTCATTACTCACAGATGACTTGACCTGCTTTTTACTATAATTCATTACTCATAGATGACTTGACCTGCTTTTTACTATAACTCATTATTCATAGATGACTTGACATGCTTTTTGCTATAACTCATTATTCATAGATGACTTGACATGCTTTTTGCTATAACTCATTATTCATTGATGACTTGACATGCTTTTTGCTATAACTCATTGTTCATAGATGACTTAACATGCTTTTTGCTATAACTCATTATTCATACATGACTTGACATGCTTTTTGCTATAACTGATTATTCATAGATGACTTGACATGCTTTTTGCTATAACTCATTATTCATAGATGACTTGACATGCTTTTTACTATAATTCACTACTCATAGATGACTTGACATGCTTTTTACTATAACTCATTGTTCATAGATGCCTTAACATGTTTTTTGCTATAATTCATTTTTCATAGATGACTTGACATGCGTTTTGCTATAACTCATTATTCATAGATGACTTGACATGCTTTTTACTATAATTCACTCCTCATAGATGACTTGACATGCTTTTTACTATAACTCATTGTTCATAGATGCCTTAACATGTTTTTTGCTATAATTCATTTTTCATAGATGACTTGACATGCGTTTTGCTATAACTCATTATTCATAGATGACTTGACATGTTTTTTGCTATAACTCATTATTCATAGATGACTTGACCTGCTTTTTACTATAACTCATTCTTCATAGATGACTTGACATGCTTTTTGCTATAACTCATTATTCATAGATGACTTGACATGCTTTTTACTATAATTCACTCATCATAGATGACTTGACATGCTTTTTACTATAACTCATTGTTCATAGATGCCTTAACATGTTTTTTGCTATAACTCATTATTCATACATGACTTGACATGCGTTTTGCTATGACTCATTATTCATAGATGACTTGACATGCTTTTTGCTATAACTCATTATTCATAGATGACTTGACATGCTTTTTACTATAATTCACTACTCATAGATGACTTGACATGCTTTTTACTATAACTCATTGTTCATAGATGCCTTAACATGTTTTTTGCTATAACTCATTATTCATAGATGACTTGACATGCGTTTTGCTATAACTCATTATTCATAGATGACTTGACATGCTTTTTGCTATAACTCATTATTCATAGATGACTTGACATGCTTTTTGCTATAACACATTATTCATAGATGCCTTAACATGTTTTTGGCTATAACTCATTATTCATAGATGACTTGACATGCTTTTTGCTACAACTCATTATTCATAGATGACTTAACATGTTTTTTGCTATAACTCATGATTAAACAATGATTTCACATACTTTCGGGGTACCCCTATGACTTGAGAAACCCCCATGTCAGCTTTTCACGGCTTCTCACAGCTTCTCCAGCCAAGGGTCAGCAGAAAGCCGCTGGAGGCTGCATCGGCCACGTTGGCCAAGGGCGCGTTCCATGGTAAAAATCGCACCTGGATCAGCACCGAGATCAGCATGATGCCCAGCAAACCAGTCATCTGCAGACCTGGAGCTGCGAGATCCAGAGCTGGAGCTATGGTCAATGACGCCATCAGGCTGGTCAGAAAGATGATGAGCTACAGCTACCAAGCGAGTTGCTTGATGAAATATGGTGACGCCGTCAGGCTGGCTGGTCAGACGCAACCGATGCTGTAACAACTGGCCAGCCTGGTGATTGGAAAAATCTGTGGAAGAGAAGTAGCACTATCTCCAACCAGAGTTCACCAAATGTGTGCTTCTGCTGGATATATGCAACCAACAAATGACCCAAGGGTCCATGCACCCTGCCGATCAATTGTGTCTCTGCCTGGCACATTGGCAGCAATGATGGCAGGCATCGAAAGGGCCGGCCCGCGAACCAGCAAAATGACGCCTCAGAGCCAGACTTTCGCGTTTCAAAATTAAATGTGGTTTAAGGAAGGGTTGGGCAGCAGACACTTGTGCCTTGATAATGAATCCGTCTTTGGCGTGTTTGGAATCCAACCATCGTCTCTGACTACAGACCTAGTTCCTAGTTCTAGTTTTACAAACAGCCATGGAATGGTACAGATCGAATCTGACACGTCCACTGTACTTTGATGTAGCTTGCACATGCCAAAGATACGGGGAGTTTATGCTGCCAGTGGTATGTTGCTGCAACACTGGGCTTTGACCACCATCGTGTATAAATGTAGGCTTGTCATCATTAACCATTCTGAATCATTCATTCTGAATGATCCCTCAGGATCATCAACCACAACCATGATTCATCCATCTGTTGATTTGTCTCAAGTTATTCACATTTCTTTCTCTGCCCGGATGTCAGAAAGATCAGGCGGTGAGCATGAGCACCAAGGCAAGATCTCTCCGCCCCAAGTCTTTCACCAAGACACCAAACCACCAAACATCCGGCCGAAATCGATCGATAAGGAAACGAATGCACGACATTCGCACCTCAATTGGCAACACCAAGTGACTCGGCCACTCTCTGCATTTGAAAACCGTGATCTCTGGACGAGCACCACAAAAAAATGACCAAGGGGGATTCCATGGGATTTCTTGAAAAATAATAGTAAGACAGCCCCCGACAACTACCTGACAGTTGTGCAAAGCATCCACACTAATGCTCATGGCAAGATGTCGTTGTCATTCATTTCTGGAACTGCTTCAAAATATCAATGCTCAGGACGTCGATGAAGATTTTGTGTGCCCATTTGCTGCAAAACTGCCCAGTTCCCGCCCAAGGCAATCACCTTTTGCTTTCCCAGCTAAACAATGAAGGCAGAACAAGCGCATGTGTTTTTTGCCATAGAAAATTGGGTCTGCTATGCGATTTCTCAGACCGAACTCCCACCAGCCATGACACTGGATACTCGGACCAAGATGGGGCCTTTAAGGCTGCGTAGGAGCAGAGTGAAAGAAAAGCTAAGCATAGCAAACCTGAGCCAAGGGGCCAAGCGAAAAAGCTGGTGGGACCCCAATCAACCAAAACACGGTGCTCCACTCCAAGCAACGCCCAAGAACTGAGCTTTGCCCTCAACAGGATTGGCCTCAACTAGTTTAGCCAGACCCTCCGGGACCCGTCCCGCGACCCCTCCCGGGGTCACCCCATCATTGCTGTTCCGGAACCCAGGATGACACCATAGGCTTGCATGTATCGATGGTCCTCTGAGCCACACAGGATATTGGTAGCGGTCAGCAAACTCTCGGCACCCGAGGGATGGCTGAAGCAGCTGAAGGGAATGAAGGCAATGTTGCTCATGGTGATGAAGCCCTCTTGCCTAAGCACAGGCCGCTGCTCCAAAATGTCACCACTTCGATGGAGAAAAAACCATGGGATTCCTATGGTGGGTGTCCAGCTAACATCCATGATGGGTGTCCAGCTAACATCCATGGTGGATGCGCATCCACGTCGAAGTTGGAAACGCTCCGCGGCAAGTTGCAAGAGGTGCCCCAGCATGTTGACCGTCCCAGCTCGGGTCCACTTCCAACGTTGAAGTCGCTCGGGCAAAGGAATCAATTTGCTCAGCAGCTGCAGCACAAAGGACCCGACTACCTCAGCCCGATGTCGTTGCTTTCAAGCTTCCAAGAGGCCGAGGTCACTTTTCAAATCCGGGCATGCATCAACACTTCATCTGTAGAATAGACGCAGATATGTGGGGATATACATATGTATATATGTGTACATATATATATATATTTATTTAAAGATGGATATATGTGTCGTCAAAGGTTATACTGCTCGTGCCTCAGACAAAATGAATGTTGATGGCGTACACCTAGTTCCAAAATCCCCATTCTTGCAGATACATGTTTGACACTTTTATGTCGCTGATTCACTATCGTCCTCCCCTCCCGACTGCTTTTTTTACAACTGATGGTTCTAGTCATTGGACCACGCGTGGTCGCCCGTGAGATCAGCAGGTCACCCAACCAGCTTATAGCGCCCAAGGACCACAGTGGGGAAGAAGGCACTCTGAAGGATATAGCTCCGCACCTGATTTCCAGCCAAACAGCCCAAGCCCAAGTTGTCGAAGCTCAATCCGAAGACTTCAAAGTAGCTCCTGGGAGATCACGGCGCTCCAAATGGCATCAAACTTGACCAATGATCCCGCTCAGTAGATTTTAAATGCTGGTCGGAAACGAGTTAAGTATGAAATGTGCTGCACTGGCTGCCAGTTGATGGTACCCGAGCACAACATTTCATGGAGCACAACGTATCACTGGGGTAGACTCTGTTAGACTGGATATGCCCAATTCTAAGCACCCCAAACTTGGCAACAGAAGCAAGGCATCAAACTTGGCATAGTAAACCTAAGGCACACCCTAAAACTTGGCACATAGCAAACTTGGCAAACACGCGAACCTGGAGGGGCGTGCCTCATAGACCTTTTCAGAGGTGAACCCTCAAGGGTGACCCTGAACGATCCCAGATCCCATGACCTGCTTGATGGCATGGCAAGACCAGTCCCTAGGAAGTCATCCACAACAGCTGATGTTTCAATCGTACATGGTGGTTCCTCAAGTCATAGGGATCCCCGGGATCCCCCAAATCATCCAATATCAAGCACATATAGGTAACAAGCCAACCATTTTTGGGGTCCCCTATGGCTTCAGAAACACCCATATGTCCCACCAACCAACCGAATCCACCAGTTCTGGCAAGATGCAGAGCAACTGCAAGACCTTTGGGCCATTGAACGGCCACTGATTGCATCACCGCCACAATCCTCGTCGCGAAACCGGAAGAGCCAAGTGGTCGCAAACCGGAACAATTGGTGCACTCCGCGTGGAAACTGAAGCTGCTGCCATCGGTAGGCTGGACATGAGTGCTGCTTAAGTGATCTCAAACCAGCCATGGCAGCCCCTGTTGTTCAGTGACTTAACTTCTTCGCACTGGTAAGACAGTGTGCCAATAATCATGATTGGGTGTGTCATGCTTATTCGTGTGTAATGATGGTCAATGATGCTTGATGCTTGTTTGATGGCTGATGATTGTGAATGACGCTTATGCTTGATGATGGCTAAGGAAATTTGAGGATGCTTCAAAGTGCACAATGATGCTTAAGGACGTTTAAAAATGCTTAATGATGCTGAATGACATTTGTTGATGTGCGTGTTGATGGTTGATTGTGCTTAAGATGCTTCGTCTAAATGCTGAATATATCATCATCCACAGGATTAAGCGTTTGAATTGATGCATGACCCGATCAACCTGCCGACCGTGGCCCTGAAAGCCTGAGATGCATTCATATGCAATAATCGGTCATAAGTGTGCCATATCGGCCACAGAATGGTGTAATGAGGTCATTATGAGTTGTTGATTGGCTCTTTCGATTTCTGTTTGAATATCCAAGCTGTATACCATGCCACCACGTTTGACAATACATGCTAGTACCTTGTGTGCTTGAAAAAATGGTGCCATTAGAAGAAGGAATCCAATGTTGATATATAGGCAATTCACGCACAATGTATGCATACAGTAGGGGAAACTCCAAGCAGAATGGGGCTTCGCCGAAGCTTCAAAGCTTGCAGGAGCGCGCCATCGGAACGCTCGTCCCATTCTAATGCGAGAAAAAAGTCACCGTTGGTCTAATGCGAGTGCTTTGTTTCACTCAGTACCAACATCTTTTCCCAAGCAATCATAGCAATGACACCCTGAAAACGATAGTTCTGCGGGCACACACCGTGTTTCTATGACTCCCGAGGTCTTCCATGCCCCTTGACCCACCCATCAAAATGAAGGCTGCGCCAAAGGTCTCACAGAAGACGACCAGGAGCCCGAAGATGGCAGTGGCGCATGAAACCGTATCTGCCCGAGGACCCTTGTGTTTTCCGTTGGACATGTAGTAGGAGGCGACGACACAAAGGAAGAGCAAAGGACACGCCAAAGCCCAAAGCACCTCCGAGTTGAACCAAAATTTGTTGAAGTGAAAGTGGGCTGCTGACCAGCAGATGTCAGCAACTAGCTACGATGCATTGTCATGAATCATGAAATAACAGTGGCCTTAAGTCAAGCAATGGTTATCAGAAACAGAATGCAATGACCATGGATCAACTCGTTAGACTGATGCATGGGGAGCGGAGCGTCAATTTCGGGGATCCCGCAACTAGCTAAGCCCAAAAAGTCTCGGCTTTGAATACCATCTTATCATGTCTTATCCATCTTTTCGTGCTACAAATACTCCTCAAAATACGCCATAGTTCGTACACCACAGATACTCCTCCAAATCCACATTTTATAGGGTGTGACACACCGTAGATATACCACAGGTACTCCCAAAAAATCCGTCGAAAGAAGACTCTGTGCAGCGAAAGCTGTGCGGTTGTCGAGCGGCAGAGTGGACCGGCTGACAAGGTCCACAGCTCTCCTTGGTGACCCCCAGTTGCGGTTGGTTCATGGTCCTTTGAACCCTCGTGTTGAGCGGCTTCTCCTTATAGTAAAAAAAAGGCAAAGAGCCCTGTGTTGTTCCAAATTTCAGACTTCTTGAGGTTCTCTCTTCCAATTAGATTGTATCTTTCAATAGGGTCATGAGAGCGCACATTTTGGAGGCACAATACAACGAGCCTGTTTTGAAGTTTGAACCCTCTCTCTTGTTCCTTCTTGCCGAGTGTGCAAAAAGGGAATCGATCCCCCGGCTGCCGAGAGCTAGCATTCCCAAATATGACATAAATTTCCCGTGTGCCCTGTCGACTACTAATTCCATAGTGGTGAACATGTTTCTTTGTCAAAAATGTCGAACAAAGAAAGTACGAGAAATTACCCAAAGAATCAACGAACCTTTTGCCAGGCTTTTTGACCGAACCGGCAGCCTGTCCCAAGGATGGGAATGGATAGGACATATCCCAACTGGGTCGGTGGCGCCAAGTCTCATTTTGAATGAACTCGTACTTGGGACACTCCCCGCAGGTCACTCCAATACGACCCGCATCGCAGCTGCCCGGTCGACCACCGGGACAGTGGGAGACGCAGCGGTAGATCTCCAAGGGAGACTCCTTGGGGTTCAGGTGAATCAGCTTCAAAAAATCTGCTGCAGCTTGCACTTTCATTTTTGTTGAAATGTGGAGAAATGAAGGCTTCAGCTGCTTAAGAACGAGTTCTGCACCACTTTGAGCGCTTAAACCATCCTAGCATATCCTGGCTCCAATTTTCTCAGTAAGTTGGTTGAACCTGGAGGTCTCCCTGAATCCCTGGAGGTCTCTCTGGACTTCAGCCAAGATGCGGAAGTGCTGCGATACCCAGAGTCCACACTTGGCAGCTCATCACCCTGCCGCAAATCCGATTCTCCGTCCTCAGGACAGGATGGGCATCAGTTGATGCCACCCTGGTAGGGCCCTACCCCCCTTCCAACCAAGAGAAGTCGCGCACATCTTGGTCCCCAACTTGGCATCTCTCTTCATTCTGACCCTGACAGCTGGCCGTGCAGGTCAAGCATCCAGCAACAGTTTCACAGTTGATCCTTTGGGACAGATCAGCCCTTCAGGACATTCCACGCAAGTCCCGTCGTTCCCTTCGATGTACTTGGCTCTACCTGAGCCCAGGTGCTGGAAACACAAGACTCGCTGTGCCATGCATACCTGTAAGTATGGAAGCAGGTCAGCCTATCAGGACGCAGCTATGTACGTACTGCGTTGTGTTGTACTGTACAGTTCTGTACTGTATACGCACAAATTGTGTAAATCTATCTATCTATCTATCTATCTATCTATCTATCTAACTAACCTATCTATCTATCTATTTATCTATCTATTTATCTATCTATTTACCTATCTATTTATCTATCTATTTATCTATCTATTTATCTATCTATTTATCTATCTTTCTATCTTTCTTTCTTTCTTTCTTTCTTTCTTTCTTTCTTTCTTTCTTTCTTTCTTTCTTTCTTTCTTTCTTTCTTTCTTTCTTTCTTTCTTTCTTTCTTTCTATTTATCTGCACACATATATATATATATATTTATGAATTATATATATATGTGTATGTATCATATATACATATCTATGCTATGAAGATCCACATGTAGATGTATCCATATGCTATGAAAATCCAAAAATGTCATGACTTCGCTGCAGGTTCAACGATGCCCAGTTGCAAACACAGTCCTCTTTGGATCCGGCTGCCAGTAGAAGTGTGGTCCGATCTTCTGGACAGGCTTTACCTGGGATGTGTGACCCTCGTGAGACGTACACTGGCCTAATCAATGGCCGGGATCAATGATTGACTGAAGCTGTTGGTGTTGGTCAATGGTTTGTTGAAGCGATGTGAAAAGTGAGTGGCGAATGCTGCAGGGTTGGTGGCTGAAATTGCGCCGCCTAGGTCCGACCCCGCCAAGGTGCACTCCATTTGTCCTTCCTCGTTTTGGTAGCTCCCGATGGGGCAAACCTCACAGCCCAACTGGCCAGTCTTGTTGGTGTAGGTACCTCTCACGCAGGCTGGGCATGCGCTTTCGCCCGCTTTACTCTGGCTGCTCCCAGCTTGGCAAATAGTACCTGAAAGCAAAAGCAGCTGAATCATCAGCCATGCTGGCCATCTCCATATTTCTGGGTGATAGCCCAGGGTACAGTGGCTACAACAACCACGAACTTCTCTACTGTCCAGGTTTGTCCATGTTGGTCCCTGCAACTTGCTGGTCTCTCAACATCAAACATGGCGTGGTAAGCTGGATCACCCACTGTAGCTGAGCAACAGCGGTAGGCTGTTCCCACATCGTCTGTGAATCTTTCCGAAAAGCGTCCCGAGGGGCATTCCCTCGGCAGCAGCACCACAGTGGGGGTGGTCCAACATCCACCGAAACCGTGGCATTGGAACCATCAGCTATAGATGCTATAGTTGGCTTTGCAAAGTTTCAAGCATCCACCATTTCTGTTTTTCCAGTGAGTGTGAATCTGCCAATGTCTATTGGTTAACCATGGGGTCAACGGCTTAGACTAAAGGGTGGCTCCTAAGGGTGGAATTGTGGGAAACTCTGGCAGGCCAACCCCGAGTACCTGGGATCCTTGAAGCAATGCCTGTGTGTCCAATCGGTGGGGATGGCAGCGCCACTCGCAAAAGAGTGTCTAGTTACAAGTAGGAAAAATCATCAAACATTGGGAGAACCAACTACTGGTTGGCCGCTAAGTTGGTAGTAAAACCATGACAGTTGAAGCACCACGCTGGTGTCCTGTTGGTTTCCTGATATGTTGCTCATCATCAATGAACCTTCATCAACCACCACCACCACCGCCGCGACCACCACCACTGCCACCACGACTGCCACCACCACCACTACCACCACCACTACCACCACCATGCTCATAATCCACTGCCCAACGAGTCCTTTACTTCAGCACGTCAAGTCGCTTGCAAATGCGGGCATTTTCTCGTGACGTCAAGAAGGCACCTGGCATCCAGGGCACGTCTCAGAGTTCATTGGCGAAGGATGATTGATCGCAACCAGTGAAAAACGCGAACCAATCACAGGTTCATGCGAAACAAGCATCATATGGAAACATAAGCCACAGTCATAGGAATGTGATCGACGGCAACAGGAGTGAAGTGCAGCAGTTGTTGGGCTTTGAAGGCAATGTCACCCATCAGTAGTTGGGCTAAATGCAAATGTGAAGTTTAATGCAGCAGTTGGTTTAATAACAACAACTATTAACAACCTCGTGTTATCAAACCAAGTGCTACATTAAACCCACTGCATTAACAACAACCATTAATTCACAATCAACAATCATTAGTTTAATGATTTGTTAGTGCAGCTTGTTTAACCAATAATGGTTGACAATAATGGTTTCCCTTAATAACAGCTAGTTTAATAACAAACAACAACACCAGCAATCATGCGCCAACAGCCGATTGCATACTCCAGCTGCATGTCCAGCTCGCCGTTGAGCCGGTCCATCATCCGGGTTTTTTGCCCTCCCAAGGTTACCATCACTGATGGACCACGGTCCCGTTCAAGTGATCAACCATCAAGTTGGCCCATATTCATCGATAATAACCCTTGTTAAGCCAGAATGTCCATCATCCATTCGGATTTCTACTGGATAGTAATCAACGGTAGATATGAACCATGATATTATCCATCATTCGTTCTTGATGGTTCATCCATTGAGTAATATGAACCATGGTGAATGAATAGCATTTGTCAGCAATGAATATCATTCAATGTCCACCATTCTTGTGTACTGGAAAAGAATACTACGAATCATGGACCATTCCTGTCCATCAAATGAATATGACCCATCATCAATCATGTTTCTCCATCATTCATAAGTTGCTTCCATCCTCAATGACTATTGTCCGTCATGAAAGAATGTGATCCATCATCCATGAGAATTATCGAAATCATTGTGTATTAATGTGATCTGGTGTCCATGAACTTTATCCATGATTGAGGACTACAATCGGTCATTCCATCATGACGCATGTTTATTCACCATGAATCATTGCAATCCATTATCAAAAAATGCTATCCATTAACAGTGTATGTGATCCGGCCCCAATAGTGATTCATCATTAATGAATGTTGTGTGTCGTCAATGGACATCATGGACTACTAATGACCCCTATCCATCATGAACTATATTCATCCATCATCAATGTATATATACAATCCATCATCAACCATGTTGATCCATTATCATTGAATGCGATCCATCATCAAACAGCATTACCCCTCACTCATGAATACTATCCTTGATCAGTCCTTACCCACCATCAATGAATGCGTTCCATGATCCGTGAATGTTATCCATCATCAATCGTGATCCATCATTAGTGAATACGTTCCAGTACCAGCCAATTTCTCCATCATCAATGAAGATTTGACGAATGATGGACAAGTGGATTCATCAACTAACAAATGATCCATCATCAACTAACAAATGATCCATCATCAACTAATAAATCCATCAACTAATAACTGATCAGCCAATTACCATCAAGATGTTCAAGATTTTCCACTGTGATCAGCCAATTCGAAGATTTTCCACTAAGAAATGCCATCCATCCATCCATCCATCCATCCATCCATCCATCCATCCATCCATCCATCCATCAATCCATCCACCAGTGACCAGGACGGCGCAGCGCATCGCGCATCGATCAGCCCCCGCTCCACCTGCTGCGTCTGCCAAGCCGTTGCCGGAAGAGCAGCTGAGGGCACCGCTCACCCACGCACCCCACCTGCGCGTTGCTCTCGAGAGCTCGGGGCGACTTTCCGAGACAACTGTGTTGTATGAGGTATGACCCGTTTATTGACCTGCATACTGACCTGTATATGATGAAAACCATTGTTTATTGGCCTGTTTACTTGTGCTAATGTTTTTTTCCAAAGAGATATGCAGCTCAGAGGTCCTACATGTCAACGGAGCAGCAGCCGCAAGAAGCCAAGAGCTAGGAAAACTGTTCCATATGTCTCTAATTTCAATTTATGAGTACAAATGTGTCATCATCAGCAGGCTGAAGGAGTATCGTGTATAGTGATGCTGTACCCATTCGCTGGTGGAGCATTGTTGAAGTTTTGAGATGACAAAATGCGTAAGTGTAAGAATCACCATGAGGAGGTGGATAAGTTCGATGGGTGGAAATGGCTGGGGGGGGG
>VSDK01023938.1:240104-262418 GCA_009767595.1 Symbiodinium kawagutii
GCTGACGCTGATGGTGCTGCTGCTGCTGATGATGATGATGATGATGATGATGATGATGATGATGATGATGATGATGATGATGATGATCCCTCAAGGCCCCCATTCTTGGCCCCCCACATCCTGCACGTGCCTGAGGCAAAAAGCTGGCGGCTTGAGACGACTACGGCTCTCACCAGTAGGTTTGGTGGCTCATTTGAGGAAGATGACCAGTAGAGCCATTGGTTAATGACACATTAGCATAGGTTAATGGCTCGTAGCTAACGAGGTTCACCTACCTTTCCCATCAAAACACAAGACTTTGACAAAGTTTCAATCACTGGAACTTGCTGAAACAATCAGATTCATCGTGAGTTAATTTGAGGCCTTTTGTTCATCTGATGCCTTTGGTTCACCATGTTTGGAAGATCCTCTTTGGAAAAATGGGGCTGTGGATGCACCTCATGGTTCTAACTAATCTTGATTTCACAAATAATGAGTGGCAACATAGTACTGATCGTTTATAGCATTGACACAACCATTTCGGTGACGCCGTTTGTGGCAAATGCGGATGCTCATATACTCTACAATTTCTCAGAAGCGTAGCTGCAGCAAGCACAAATTGCCGGCTGTGCATCCATTGGTCAATGCTGGGATCATCCATATTGGAGGTCAGTTTGCAGAAACCCTCAGTGACTGATCGGGCCGTACATCAGTACCCATGATTTGCAAGCTCCCAAAAATGATGATGATCTAGCTGCTGCGACATTTACATGGCCAAATGTCGATCTTCACGAGGATTCAAAAAGAAAAACAATCACCTTACCTGTGATGTTGGGGTCAGTAGTTCTGCTGCCCTTATGGTGCCCCAGTGTTCTGTAGAGTTGCTATTGGGATTGGGTCTAACTACTGATTCCTTGAGATTTGGTTAGAACCCAATCCGGCACCCAAATGGACTGAAACACCCTGCTTTGGTCGATGTTCATCAAGATACATCCACATCCTCCAGCTCACGGGAACACTGGAAATTCACTCAGGGAAGCTGGAAACCCGGTGGTCTACCAAGCAATGGGATCCCGGACTTGTCCAAATCAGGGATCTTCTCGCTTGCAATCGTTTTGGCCACCTGCCCGTGCTGCGATTCCCATGCTGCCGCGGACACACGAAATCGTGCAGGAAATCAGCAAATCTGTACACCACTTCTTTACATATCAAGAATCAAGAGCGGAAAGAAGCCACAATTGATCAGTGTGTGAAGAAATACAAGAATCATGTGACACGAAGGTAGGCAAATCCAAAAGTGATGGAAATACAGCTATCATGATCTTGTGATTGATCAGAGAGTCTGTGCACCACTGCTCCGGTCCTTTTCTCTCTGCACACAGCTTCGCAGTTTGGGGCGACTGCTTTAGAATTCGCTGCTTGGTAGTGCACTGCTAAAGTTAACCGTAGCTAGGACAGCCTTGTTTACAGCTCCAATCATACTGCTAGAGAAGATTTGCAAACGGCTTGACACCAACTGTACAGAAAAAACCAGAGCATGTTGGGAGGATATTCTGATTCCTGTTCACTGCTTCACCAATTTCAGCAGGTTCCAGGTAAAACCACAGATCCCTTGAGCAGGAGCTATGCACTGCCAAGTATCATTGCGCACGGCGATGAAAATTCCCACGGAAAATCGCCCCAGTCGGTTACTTCCTCTGCTCGAGAACCGCACCGTACCGACCTTGAGGAGAGCCGTGTCGCGTCCACGTCCAACGTCACATCCCATGGGTCGGGTGTTGTGGTCTCTCAGTTGGACTTGGCGCCGCCCCTAAGCAGATGCTGAACGGTCGAAACACTTGGAATATTCTCATCATGCGCTGCGCAGACATTTTGATCTGTCCCAAGACTACGATTTTAGCTCGCGATGTCACTACTGATGAGTTGACAAGGATGAACTTCACCTCGCAGACCATGCCCGTGTTGAAAAGACGAATGAAATGGTCCCATGAATCCATTCACATTTGCCCCACCCCTGCAGGGTGCGCATCTCACCGAGGGACGCCAGCCACTGGACCACGATCCCAGTAAGTCGGGCGCCAAAGAGGACGCCGATGATGCCCTGGATGTAGGGATCCCAATACATCATGAAGACACCTGGAACATCGGAAGCGAAGTCAACTTCTAAGGGGGCACAGGGGGGGCAGGGGGGCACCAGCCAGAAACCACGCAGGATAAGCTTTTATTTGGTGAACTACGCAAGGCGCTGATGATAAACTGGGATAGTTTGGCACTTCTTCGGCCACGTCGCAGTGCATCCGAGGAAGGCAGAATATCTACACACGAGATTGATACCGTGCATGCATATGAATATTGGACTATATATTTATTTATGAGTATCTATCTGTGCTTTTATATATCTATATATACTAAAAACCATATATTCATATATGTATATATATATATATATTTATTTTTTATTTATTTATCTATTTATTTACTTATTTATTTATTTATTTACTTATTTATTTATCTATTTACTTATCCAAAAATGTACATGCACATCTGTATGCACTCAAGATTTAAACAAATATAGATATATACCTATATACACTATATATATATATACCTCTATTTCCATAGCCAAGTAACCATTCATAGCCACACAGCTGCCACCTGGATGCTGCCCTGCCTATGACGGGCTCAAAGCCAAAGAACTGCTTCAGAGAAGCGCCCAGCACAAGCCAGAGCGACAACCTGGTCCCATAGGGAAACGGGGTCACAAAATAGTGGGAGGCGGCTGTTCATGGAAGTGGTCAATTAGTGGTTCATCAGCTGTTAATCAATGGTTGATAAGTCATGATGATTGCTTGATCGTGAATTGATGGTGAATGATGCTTGGTGAATGTTTGATTAAGGTTATTGTTGATAAGAATCAATATATATTGGTTGATAGCTCTTGATGATCCTTTATGATGCGTGATAAGATTAGGAGTTGATGGTTGCCCACTGCAAATGGATGCTACCTCAATGGTTCAGAATGGATAATAGTGCTTAACAAACGGTTGATGGTGGTTGATGGTCAAAGATGGTGGTGATCAACACAATCGTTGTGGCTAATACCAGTTGACGATAGTTGATGACAGTTGATGATGAAACAAATCAAAACAGAAGGGTACATCAGCGGGCTCATGGTACCCACATGATGGAGCATTGTGCGTATTTCCCAGTTCCATGACTTTTGTTTTACCTCTTGGAAGTACCAAATTGGTATGCTTCGAATGCACCCTCCGCTACTTGGGCAGGGACATGCACTGTACAAGTATATTTGATTTAGTTATGCATCCGTATGTGCGCATGTAAATGTAACCATGCACATGAATGCACATGCAAAAACATACATGCGTATTATATGTGTACAAATACTTATCTATACGATACAAGCAAAATATGTGCATATGGACAAATACGATTCTGTGTGTATATGCAAATATGTTTATGTTTCTATTTACATATGAAAAAGAAACATATGCGCAAATTTAGATACATGTACTGGTACGTAGGTTCATTTCTGTAGATGTACATGCATATGTCTACATCTATGATATGTATGCCAATATGAGCACACGCGCACGCGCACACGCACATAAATAAATGTCTATACATACGTGCATTTAACATATATATATATACAACACCTATTATCTACAGGTGCATGCATATACAAACCCTAAATTGTCTATGTAGACATGCTCCCAAGCATGCATAGAAACTTGTACAGATGTGCATGTGTATATTTTTGCATGTGTATTTACATGGGTTCTGTTTGAATTTGGCTGTGGGTCAAAACCCCGTACCCCTGGTTCCCCATCATTGACCATTGTTTTCCCTATGAAATTGTTGGTGGTTATCCCCCATTGGTTGATTAAAGCCTTGACCCAGCTCGCCATTTGGCTTCCTTGATCCAACCCGTCAGCTCGGGACCCGTGACCCGATGACAATGAAGACATCGGCCACCAAGACCCAGCCAAAGGTGTCCTTGAACCACTTGAGGCCTCGCTGCCATGACGATTTTGATGTGTCGCGGTTGTCATTTGAAAGCGGTGTACCCGTTGAACTGGCTAAACTGTTTGGTATCAGTTAATGAAGACTGAAGCATTTGATTGTATATTTCTATCTGTCTATCTGGTCTGTCTACCCATGGATCTACCTATCAAGATACCAATTGGCTCGTAGACACACCCCGACAGGTTGCACAATCCTTTCGGGCAACCAACGACAACAGCGAGGCATTGGCAGCAACAGTGCGGTAGCCCACATGTGTACATCCACGGGGGTGCAGAGGTGTCCCCAGCCATCGTACGGATGGTCACCAGGCATAGCCTTCAACAACGACCGGTGGGGCTCCAGCTGTGCTGTTGAGCTGCCATCTTCCGGCTCTTCTTCGGCTTCGCCCTTCGCGAGGTCTTGAACCAGTGCAGCTTCCTTAGCGACCAGCACTCACAATACCGGCGTTAATAAGGACATATATCCGTATGTACATAAATGACCCATGATATCCAGAATCCGTCCTCCATAAAGTGATGAATGTCGTGACTGAAATATAAACAACTATCTAATCCTCTCTCTAATGTGAACTTCCGATAAACTGCATCCCAAGTGAATTGAGCCAAGTGAGGCCCGGTCAACCTATGCTGGAGAACAGGAGATCTGCAATACACCACCCTCGGGTTTGCTATGGATTATGGTGGTTGGGTCACTACTGCAGATCTCCCAGCCATTCATTTCTGACCGTCAAGAGGAAGTGTGGACAATCATTGGTCCCTGTTTGGCCTTATTCGGAATTACTTGTCGTCCTGAACTCACATGGTCCAATGGCAGCTAAATAGTGAACTTTGTTCTTTACTCTTAGCCGTTCACCATATGCAAATTATCATAGGCATCACTAGCAAGCTGGCTGCTTTTGACCGTTTACCATGATGGACCATATCAACCTCATTGCTAGATCATCATTGACCCGTCATTATCCATCATTTTCACCACGGTTTTACCTGCTGCAAATTTCCTTTTTCAGGCCAGTTTTTACTTACCAGAAGGTAACCCTCATTGTAAATCACTCTTGAACAGGATCGATACTCACCATTACCAACTTAGCTATGAACCATCAAGCATCACTGAATCGTCACCTAACCATCAATCAATCATTATTTCACCATTAACTAACCATTATTCAACCATTCATTAATTATTATCTAACCACCACTCCACCATTATTTGACTATTTATTAGCCATAATTGAACCATTCATTAGCCAATATTGAACCATTCATGCGCCATTATTCAACCATCCATTAGCCATTATTCAACCATTCATTGATCATAGCTAACCGCCATCAGCTGCGAATCCCAAAGTCTATCCGCAGCAGCGCACCTCGATCTCATCCAAAATGCCGTCGAACTTTTCTTCGGCCTGGAGTCGTGGTGGCGAAAGGAGTGCCATGTCCAAAGGGCGATAGAATGACGGGCTCATTCCATGGGTTAATGATTTGCTTAATGATAGGTTCTTACTGGCTAATGATCGCTTGATGATAGGTTCTGAATGGATAATGATCGCTTGATGATAGGTTCTGAATGGATAATGATGCTATATGATGATTAATAAACTTAATAGGTAATAATGATGCTCTCCTAATGGCTCAGAATGGTTAGGAATGGTTGGTATTAGCAGTGGTGAATGGTGATTCGTAATACTTGATGATTATTAAACTTGGTCAATACTGTAGCCAATCGTCGCTAATGGTAACCCTTTCATAAGTAATGTCGATACTGTAGGTGGTTGGTATTCAAAAGACCGGCTAATGGTGAATAAAGATAAGCTACCAATGAAAAAACAGCGACAATTGGAATTGGACGAGAACAACCACTCAATCAGGATTTGCCCATTTTCCTTTGGCCATGGTATCATTACGATAAAATGTCATTTCAATCAAAGATGGATTGAAATATTGAATCCCAGATCCACAATGCATGAGAAGCAGTGCTACGCCTGCCCGTTCAAGCTTAGCGCCCACCCACTGGATGTTGTGGTAAAAAATCAAACTATCGATATTGTGAGCTTAGCCCCAATGGTAAACTCCGACTCGGTTTAATAAACTTATGCCATACGTACGTCAATTAAAAAATTGTCCTCAGTATCAACTACTGGATTGTGCCAACTTCTTGTCAACCGTACAGGAAATTGTATACCTACGTGCATACATTTACATATATACATATATATATATATATATGTGTATTTGTTTATTTATCTATTTATCTATTTATTCATTTATTCATTCATGTATCTATTTATTTATTCATTTACTTATCTATTTATTCATTCATATGTACATACATAATATATGCAAATATGCAAGGGCGGTGGGTAAGTTCGCTAACGTATCTAGATACATGTATAGACAGCAAGAAAATTGCTCACTCGCGTGGTATTCAGAGTTCTACAGTGGCTTACAAACTGCGTCACATCATAGTTGTAAAACCTTACAGTAGCTGTTTTCAGAGCATGTATCTCTGTATAGGTTTGTATAGATATACAAGATCTCAACCACACATAGGCCTACATGTAGATACTAGTTTACATACACATACTCTTTATTTACATATCATACAACATTCTACAACAGATTAAATGTAGTCAGTAAAATATATAAATGTATTCTTAATCTGATCATTGATTAAATGGTTCGTCAATAACATTGAGATACGGTGGTTCACTACTATAAATGAAGTCATTGGATGATTACTGGGGGTACCCTATGACTTGAGAAACACCACCGGAGCTCCGGCACGCCTGGATCCCGGAGCCGCTAGCAACGCTGCCAGCGCTCTCCTTCTCCGCCCAGCGGCCGGTGCTACCGGCTTGGCTCACCCGTTTCAAGGACCTGGGCATCGTGGCTTCAAGTTGGTTCTCATCATGCTTAGCAATGAGCTATGGTGAATGAATGGTTCATGAATAGTTAACAACGGTCAATGAGCTATGGGGAACGGTGATTAACAATGGTTGATGATGATGGTTGATATCAATGGTGAATCGTGATTCACAATGATGTTGATGAATGAATGAACGTTGAAGATGGTGAATATCAATGGTTGATACCAATGGTTGATGAGGGCTAAGTCTGGCTAGTTGCTAGTGAACTATGGTGAACTGAGCTAACAAATTTGATGGCACTGATAGTTGGCAAGGATTGATGGCCAATTACCAGTCGCATATTGCTGGCTCAAAAGCTAACTACCAGTAGCCATCATTCATCATTGATCACTAGTTAACCATCATGAACCATAGCGCAAAAACGATCGTCTCTGCGTGGGAAACCCACGCCGGAGGGGTCAGCAGCTCCGATGTCAAGAAAGGAGAGTTCACCCACTTTTAGGGTGGCTATTACCATGGGTACAGCAGTGGTTGAAACCTCGAAGAGATACAATAACAAGAAGTAGACCTGAATAGTCACGTGAGGACAAAGATTGTGATGCGCTTTGACCAACCATGCTGGCATAGCTGCAGAAATTCGAGGTAGTGTGACCAACAAAATGCTTTCACCAATGACCGTGGACATTACCTCCACGGGCCCAAAAAAGGGACTCGGCTGGCCCTCCGAAACGTATGCTCTTCCCCGAAGCCATGGTTTTGGAATGATTCAGGATACCCCCATGGCTGCGGATTAGTTGGATCTGGCTATCTGTTGGATCCGTTGTTGATTCGTGATGACTACCTTTGGCTTGTCCCATCTTCCCTAAAAAATTCACAAGTGGCGATCAACTGCCTGGTTGGATCTCATAGGAACCAGCAGGCTTTGACGCTGACCCAGGACATCCCTGTAGCCCATCACCCATGGCACCCCTGGTTGCCGCGACGCCGAGGACCCAACACACCGCAAAAGGCAGCCAGATCGGTGGCATTTTCCAGCTGCCGAACCACCTACAAAGACACAGCTGTGAACACGCGATCTGTGTTGACAAAAAGAAATGGTTGCTTACAATCGTTGATTCGCAAAAACAATAAATGATGATAATATATGATAATAGTGATGATAGCTAATAATGAACTGTCGTCAAGTCATCACTGTTTAGTCACTCACCAGCCACCGTTGACAGCCATTGCTGATTGATCATAGCTGGTCCGTGGCTCAGCAGTCCACCAGCAAGGCCAAGAGGGTCGCTATCGCAAGCACCGGTCTCCTGACAAGCAAGAAAATTATCTATCCATCGTTGATGTGTAAGGATTTTCACTCTCCATTTTCATGATGATTTGTAGCTTGCGAACATTGTTGATGAATTGCAGTCTGCTCCATTTCTGTGAAAAAAAAAACAATTGGCAATTGGCAGAAACCATGGATTTTTGGGTTGTCCAGAAAACCATGGATTGTTTCCAGATGACTACCTTTGGGTTGTTTCCAGAAACCATGGATTTTTGTTTAGTCTGCACCGAAGAAGCAAAGTCTGGTGCTCAGTGGTCCCAGGAGTCCCAGGCCTTCGGACTTTCATGGCGCCCCCCCAGCCGGCCGGTTGAGCCCGCTGAGGCGGTGTACAAGGAATCCACTGGAAAGGTCATGATACTGATTGGTTCAAGAGGATTTCCATGATGGCTATTGAGAAATGCTATAAGCCATGATAGCTATAAGAGATTTGGCTATTGAGATTCATAAGTTTTCAGAAGTTCTTAATGCTATAATGTTGTTTTCAATGCTATGAAGTTGCTGAATACTTAATATTAAGTTAACATCATCAATGTCATAAGTCGTCACAAGGGCTATGTAATCCATATTAAGCACCCCGATCACAACCTGCCAGGGTCCAACTGCGAAACTCTGAGACTTCATCGTGACCAAGCTCTTGGGGCATGACCAAAACGGGCTCAAAAAACCCAGCATGTCTTCCTTGAGATATGGTCGTTTCTCAGAATAGGGAGCCCTAAAAAATGGTTGGTTTATTACTATCAATGGTTAATATTGGATGATTTAGGGGTCCCCCTATTTTGAGAAACACCCATATAGCTATGAGTCAAAATTATCAACCTCCAATACGGCCATTTACAATGGAAATCCATCATGAACCAATGATCTTTGGGGTACCTCTATTTTGGCACATACCCATATGTAGTCATAAATGCAGTAGCGCAGTTGCACACCATTCGTGGCAACAAGGAGAACTGGCTGCCTTGTCTTGCGAGAAAAGGGGAAGGATGGTAGTGCCCGCATGTCCTCCAATCACAGGCACCTCAGTACCAGCTCAATTGATATCAACTCTGCCTGTGATCCAAACACGAGTGTTTTTGACGTCAGGCCAATCCAAACCATCAGTTTTCCTCAGAAATTGCCGCTCTTGGCACCAACGACTGTCCCATCCTGGGGAAACAGAACCAACACATCGAATGGTTGCTCCCAAGCCCTCTGCTGCTCTGCAGAAAAGTGGAACATCATCAGTTGTTCATGGTTTTAAGTTCACGGTGGTTGATACTTCCAAGACTTTTCAGTGAATCATGATGAATAAGTTGATGTTCTATCACGGTGGTAGATGATTCTATCATTGTTTGCAACAACTTCTGGTGCCTGTTGGTGAATCATCAATGCAACAGCTAAATCTACGGTATTCCCCTCATAGCTCACCGTTGATCGTCATGAAACATCATGAAACACAAGGAGAATGTGCCATGATCATCACCAACTTTGCCGCTGTCCCCACTTTCCCACCAGTGTAACCGGTGGTCCGGCCCAGGCCGCCCAGCGTTGATGTAGTTGGGGTTCTTCCCAGTGATCTCGCCAGCGAACCTGAGAACAACCGACATTTTTCGTGGTTTCTCAAAAGAGGCGACCCCGAAATGCTTGCTTCGCTGCTCAAAATGGTTGCTTCGCTGCTCAAAAAGGTTGCTTCGCTGCTCAAAAAGACTCATGTTGTCACAAGAAACCGCCATTTCACTTAAAAGTGCATGGCAAGAAGGGAACTCATCAGCAAATGGGTCTGGGCATAGCACTTGTTGGCACGCACCACATCGAGGGTGGTGATGCCCACGATCTTCAAAGGGTCCAGACCTGCGGGTGTCGTGACGGAAATTCAGATTTTGGGAAGGACCCCATTTCACGCTGGCAAAGGATAAGTTAGTGGTGTTGCAAGAGCGGTTGATCAGAATGCAATTGCCTCAGCATTGTGAGGAACTACGACTTTTCAGGTGGAGCCATGTGCAGCAACGCTACCAGCAATCTCCTGAATGGATCAGACACTGAACCTATTGCTGGTCCCGTGCAAGATGTAGCTAGAAACAGGTGGCACTGTGATGCTTTTCGGTCAAAACCCGAGCACAGCAGTGAAAATGCTGACGGTGAGAACATTTTGAATGGACCAAATCCTGCATTGTGTTTGTCCAAGGATGAGGCGATGGTGATGGGGTGCACGAGTTCGTTCGCCAACGGTACAGAAAACTCATGAGTTGCTAGAGAGTTCAAGAAAAAACTTTGATGACTCTGGTCCCCATCTTGATCAGTATTAACCACTGTCACCATGACTATAAAGGGTCAACATCCACCATCAACCACACTTGGCCACTAACTGACTATCCTTAATGAGTACTCGCTCCTAATAACTAGCCATTATAAAGTACCAACTAGCCATTATAACCTACCAACAACTTGCCCTCATTAATCATTCTTGTTCGGCCGCAAGGGGCGCTCATCCCCCACGGCGCGCCTTTCTTCTTGTACAGCTCAGCCATGGCTGGCCTTGCGACACCCCGCAACCATCCCACAGTGGCCAGCATCACATGTTGCTTCGGAAATCTGCTCAGGGGGGTTACGCCCCAGGAGCTCCCCGGTAGCGCAAGAAAAAAGCTTTTAGATCAGGGGGACTTCTGAAACGTTCGTAACATTCGCTTGTGAAATCAGCGTGGTCAAAACTCGCAGCTTGTGACAAACTGAATCATCTGACGAGTCGCTGACCAGCTGACGCCAAGTTCATTGGGGGATACCCCGGGGTTGCTTCCCCCAGGAGCCCAAGACCCCCCGGGAGAGCCAGGAGCCCAAGAATCCGATCCCTAGGAGCCAGACACGATGGAGTTGACAGGGTTCACGACCATCCCCAACACCGCTTCAGGGCCTGAGCGAGCTCATCATGGCCGCCCTGTCGTCTCCCGGGGTGACTTCATGGATGTCAAGGTGCACATGCTGAAATCGCCTTCGCATAGCGATTCACTGGAAATGCTTCAGCAGATTCAGCATATTTTGCCACATCATTTATGATGAGGTGGTTAACCATCATATGACAAATGCTTCTTTGTCGACCAAGTCACGGTGAAATGATGATCTTCCAACTGCTCCATCGTTCCGCCACCCTTGAGCTCCCAACAAAACTTCGCGCATGCCTCCACTATGCCCTTGGCAATGTCCGCGTTGACCTGGTGGCGCTCGCTTTGAAAAACGAGGCCAGTGTCCACCAATGAAATGACCCTCCCGGTGTTTTTAATCTAAACCTTGAAGCTATTGAGCTCACACACTTGGTATCCTGTTTTTTCTTGCTGGTTGCGAGTGACCTGACCATTGCTGATGAATCAACCATCATCATTTCTGAACTGTTCAGTATAGACAAAACCAGGTTCATAGCCAATCATGGTACATTGACCCATGGATTATTGGTTGATTTCCTATCATGGATGAATTAAGCACTATTGAAGGCTGGTTGGAATTGCCTGTCATAATGAACCATGATTGCTGCCACTGACCATCATCGACCGCCCAACAGTCAGGTCTGTCCGGAACTTGACTCACACCTCTTGGATATCAAGTTGACACAGGTGTGTGCTCAAATTCCACATCTTGAAGTTATTCCTGTTTGACTCACCAGAAGTATTAAATCTTTGCAGAATGACATGTCCATAGCTTCACTCTCCAATTTGGAGTGCTAATGAAATTTCACAGCTTCATGTGAACTATCACAATTTACCCAGTAACACAAACAATAATTTACTCATAGCGGCCTTAGTAATCATTACTATGCAACATAAACCGATAAACTATCATAAGTCACCAGTAACCAGCGGCTTAAAGAACTACTGGTGTTGAAGCCACTCATTTTCGCCAACGACTTCTGCGATTTTTCGAACAGCTTCGTCACCGACCGCCGGGCCTTGAAGAGATCATCGCGTGTCATGCCGGGCTTACGTGGCATGCCCGCAGGGATCAGGACCAAATCGCATCCCTTGAGGCACCTGGTGCTGCGGCGGGGTTCGGCCGTTCAACGGCGGCGGCGCTTCGTCCGCTCCCAAGCTCAATCGCAGGCCAAACTTCGACCTTTTTTCGGGCACTGATAAACAGATTCACGAGTTGAAAAGTGGGTGCCAGTAGATCCATGCGGTGGTTTCTCAAAATAGGGGTGCCCCTAAATCATGTAATTTGAAACATTTACAGTAATAAACCAGCCATTCTTGAGGTACCCCTATTTTTGAGAAACCATCATGTAGAGCTTCAACGAATTCAACCATCCGAACTTGATGATCTCCTGGTATGCAAAACTATTCGTCATGGCCTTTTACTGACTGGCTAGTCTGGAGATCCCAGCGTTGCATTGAAACAATCTTTACCAAACCGGGGAGCTCTTACTCCCTATAGTATCACACAGAAGCAACAGGGGCTTCGACACAAAAACGTAGAATAATGGCAGATGTACAATGGTTTCAAAATGGCTGTGCTTTCATGCAGTTTTGTAAATGGCTACGTTGTTTTGTTTTTCATATTGATCTCGATATCTTGATGTACTATGGCTGAGCTGTCCTATCTATATTCAGATTGTGAATGCGCATGTCCTGCTTGTATTGTGTTGTGGAGCAGTAGGAAGAACACAAAATGCTCGTGGAAAATGTCATCCACGGAATCAAAGGTGCCAAACGCATTTGGAAACAAAGAGGAAGACCACCGCAAACGTTGAGTACAGCGTTGTAAGCTACACACATATATGTATGTGTATATATATATATATACATGTTCATTAACTTATTTCTTGATTTATTCATTTATCTATTCATTCATTCATTAATTCATTTCTCTCTTTATCTATTTATTTACTCTATGTAGAACAAGCGTATGTCTATTGAATGTCCCTGACTGTCGACATTACCCAGCAATGTTGAGCGTACTCTAGGCATTGGTGACAAACCCACATATCCATCATACATGTACATCTTCATATGTTGTGCATTCATGTCTGTATATATGGGGGTCGTTTGTGTATGTTTATTCATCTTACCTATCTGTATATCTGTATTTGTATACAAATGCTTCTGTAGACGCATATCCTTACGTTGAAAAAAACGGTGGGTTCATCAATGCTTCAGGTCTCCTGGCTGCTACGACCAAGGTTGGAGTGTAGAGTCATGTAGAGGTTCATGCATAGAATACATGCATTGCATGCATCATTCTTCTTCATTTGTGTCTCACGCGTACACCAACTCCTTTACGGAATTCCGGGCGCCCACTGCCCACCGATCAACTTGCTGCATGGGCTTGGCCATGCTTCGCCAAGGCACTCTTCGAGGTTATCAATCGGCTTCTGTCCAACCTCCATCACGTAGCCCTTCACATCACTCTTCCTGTTGCAGCGCTACAGGATGCTTTCTGACTGAAGATTGCACCAAATTCAAGCCATGTGGCAGAAAAATTCATGAGCCCCACAACCCAGTCATGACACTTCGTGGCAGAGGATTGGGCTAGCCAGTGCTGGTGGCGGAGAAAGTCAAGCGATCGCATCATTGCGGCAACACCTTCTGATCATGGGTTGCTACATAATAATCTCAGACCATGAATAGTTGGCGCAAAATCAACAATCAACCAAAAATAAACAGTCATTGAGTCATTGCTATCTCATATCAAAAACCACCCCCTTAACAGTGAGCATGATCCCATTTGAACAATCAACCAACTGCGACCATTTGACAATTGTTTTCAACTCGTTAGATCCCAATTGTCGCCCAGTTAGTATCCCAATCAACATCCCTAACCGGTTAGATCATCCAAAAATTGTCAACCACTTAGTATCATTGGTTAGATCCACCACTTAGTATCATTGGTTAGTATCATTGCTAATTGGTGATACTAACCATGTTGATACTGGTGGATCTAACCCAAAAATTGTAACATCATTGGTTAGATCCACCAGTTGGGCGACTTCCAACACCTGCGCACCGCAGCCGCGCAGCACCGATCTCGCTCCTCTCCAGGTGTCCGAGATCTGCTGCGACGCCCGCAGGGGGCACCATGGCCACAGAGAGATCAAAGACACACAACTCCTGGAGCCGTGCCCCTGTGGCAACGAGGAAAATGCCAAGAAAATGGCTGGAAAATGGCTGGAAAATGGCTGGAAAATGGCTGGGATATAGTGGATGATTATCACAAACTTACTGTAAACACCAGTTTCCTTGAGCTCCTGTAGGGGAAAAACACAGAAATGCTGAAGGAAAAATGGTTCTAGTCGATGTTTGACGGGATTCCGATCAACCAAGAGATGGTAGCTGCGAGGTGTTGCGAGGTCTCCGTGAGTCCCCACGTTTGGATGGCTGTGCACTTGATTTCATGTATTTTGCGTATTTGAATAAGACTCATGATACATATTTTAAATCAATGTATACTTAATCTATATGTAAGATATAACGCTTTCTTGATACCCTTCCTCCTGCTTGCCCAAAAAGCTGGTCACAGCGGCTGAGTGAACTCGCGCAGTGGTCCTTGACATTGGGATCCAAGGACATGAGCAAGGACAGCTCCTGTCCAATGCCACCTGCGCCACCGCAGACGCAGACCTGGCACTGGATGCGCAGCTCATCACATGGCTGATCCAACAAGAAGTGGTGCTTGCGCAGCTCATCATGGCTCGACAAGGTCGACAACCATGGTTGGTGATGGTTGGTGGTTAGTGATGGCTGTTGGCTCATGGATGTCATGGCCGTGAGCCAACGACCAACAACTACCAGCAGAGTTTGCTCAGCGCAAAAATCATATTGGAACTACTCTTGGCGCTGGGTTTATTGATTGGGGTGCACCATCATGAAAGGCAGGAAGCCATCGTAGACCCCCTGTTGATCAAACTGTAGTCTATTGATCCTGGATTGAAACAGGTGACAAACATTCGCTGAAACCAAGCAACAGCAGGGCCAAGCGCCCCCATGAAATGGCAGGCTAGGGCTCCATGAATTATCGAATTCCCCACCAACTGCCTGGGGTATTACTACGCACGGGCCCAGATTTCGTGGATGAAAACCCATCCACTGTGCGGGCCTTGAAATTCCCCGCAGACTTAACCTCCTGCAGCGGCCAGTTGCAATTGTGCACATGCAAACCAATAGCGTCCAACCCAAACCATGACAATGATAAGGTTTGGTCATAACGCTTCGAAGATGCTCTTGGAAGCCTGTCGAAATATCGAAGTTTGGAACAAGGTGAAGCAATGGGCTAAACCGGCAAAATAGGAGTATATTCAAACACGCAACTTGTACATATATATATATATATATACAGATATGTGTGTATAGATATTTATATATATATATATACACATATATAGGCTTTCAAGATATTCCCAGCAAACCCGGATTGGCACCCAGCTACCGATTTTCTGCCCTGGATTCGCTGCTTCGAAAGGGCGCGCCTTGGACTCGGCCTTGGCCTTGGCTTTTGCCTTGACCTTGGCCTTTGCCTTGGCCTCCCAGCAGGAGCAGCGGTGCTCCCAAACTACGACAAGCCAACGAACCAACCAAGGAACCAACTAACCAACCACAACCCAAGTAGCATCAAGTGACTAGACAACCAACCAACTAAGCAGTTACAACTAGTTATGACTCAGTTTTGCAGTTAGATGCACCAAAAAGACACACACGTACTAGTTATGACTCAACCAACGGACCAAACAAACAAATTGGCAAAACGAAGAAACTGTGCCCCGTTGCGCTGGGCCTTCGGAGCTGCTTTTGGCTCGGCTTTCTTCGGCTTTGCCTCCGCTTTGGCTTTGGCCTTGGCCTTGGCCTCCAGCAACAAGGCTGGGGTTCTGCCGTAGGCCTTGCTAGGTGTGTTTGAAGATGTTGCTCAAACCAACGCCCAACAGCAGGAAAATGGATCGAGATCCAGGTCCAAGCCCATGTTGCATCTCCCATCCTCGAATGCCCAGGGATATGATCATCCTAGTGGACGCTACTTGATGTGAGACTGACCTGATCTCACTCCTCTGTCGAGGGTCACTAATGGCTTAACCATGAATACTGCTTATACAATGGGAATCATGGTTGACGCTTGGCTAGTTGATGGTCAACCACTATCGATGGTCAATGAAACAATTAACCACTAACGAACCTCATTAGTCACTAACGAACCTCATTAGTCACTAACGAACCTCATTGGTCACTAACGAACCTCATTGGTCACTAATGAATCTCATTGGTCACTAATGAATCTCATTAGTCAATGAGTCACTAATGAACCCCCAGTGAACCACTCATCAACCACTCAACCGTGGTGAATTTCGGTGACTTCGCGCGAAGCACGGGGCCGCCACACCTTGGCGGCAGCTTTGGGCTTTCGACCTGGCGGCCATGCTGACGATGCTACCGAGGATGCCATGGCGGGAGAAGCCATGGTTGATGGTACTGGATGTCACTGGATTTTACTGGATGTTACTGGATTTTACCGGATTTTCCTTGATTTTACTGGATGTTGCTGGATGTTACTGGATTTTACTGGATGTTGCTGGATGTTGCTGGATGTTACTGCTGAAAAAGGGGAAAGTTGTTCGATATAGCGGATCATTGATGCTGAACCAGTGAACTTTTCACGGATGTTGTTCGTTGGTGGTGATATTCTACCATTGTGCTTGGCTGGTGGAGGTGATTCGCGACACCCAACAAACCAATGAAACATGTTGCCGTGCAAAACTAAGGTGGCAAACCCTTATCAATCATTGCTTGAAGAACGTGACATTTGCAGTGCTCGCTGATCTGTGGTGCTAAACAGGACAGGGCTGACCCTTTTTCACCTCGCACTCCTCCCAGTATGCCTCAATGGCCTTCTTCTTATACCTTGGAGTTGACCAAGAATTCAGATGCAACTGGTTAAGCAGCTGGCAGCTTGAAGCCGAAGTCACTTGGCAGTATAGAATGACGAGAACTCCTCCCAAGTGTACCTCAGAGTCCACAAGCCATTGCCTCTGACTGGAAGCCGAGGTCCCTGGACCTGGAATGCTTGCACTGCTGAAAAACTTCACCTTCCAAACTTCTGATTTCTAGCACTCAACAAGACCAACAAATCAAACAGACCATAACTCAACCAACAAAACCATAACTATCACAACTCAACAAACTCAAAAAATTCAACAAATTCACTATCCTTGGTTTCTGGATGTTTCTGGTTTCATAGTGACCAACTCACATCGCCAGGGCACGCGGCACCATCTTCAGGATCGATTCGGCGTTCGGTCATCGTGGCAAGACCTGAGGGCAAATCCTGCTGAGCCAACACGGGTGGCTCCCCATTGATGTTGCAGCGGTGGCCAGAAAGAGGTACAGCAGAAACCTTTGCTGCGACATCATGTACTGAGTTGTCGTAAAGATCCCGAAAGCAACGGAAATCAACCAAACACGGAACAGTCGTGCGCGGTTTGATGAGCCATGCCCTGAGTTCATTACAAGTAGTCCTGCGAACAATAGGCGTGGGCCACCAAGGCCCATCATCTACATCGACACCATCATCGTCACCGACGCCGCCGGCGTCATCACCAATTCCAAAATGGGGTCCTTGTTAAACTTCCTCCACCCTCACAGCACTGTCTAGAACCAAATGATGCAAATGATCTTCCAGGTCAACCTTAACCTAGTGCTCCTGCTTCTCCTGGATTGCTAGATCGCCAGCTTTCGGGTGATTCCAAGGATCACGTTGGAATCGTGAGATCCATGGGCTCCACAAGTCGTTGGAGTAAGAAAAACTTTGGACATCATTTTCCATCTTTGGGACACAAATGCCCAAAATTTATCCAAACACTTTGCATCTTTTTCAAGCGAAAAATCCACCAGTTCAGGTGCTCCCCCGTTTGCTGGTGATGCTGCTGCCCAGCGACCAGGAGTTGCGCAAAGGCGGCGAAGCGTCGTCGGACAGACAGCTGTGGCAAAGAGATAAGCCTTGAGCCGCGCCAACGAGGGCATGGGATTGCTGGATCTGCATCTGCATCATTTTCGATCAAGCAATCAGCCAGGGAAGACTATTTCCGGACTCTGACAACTCACTAAAGTCTTGGAGTACAAATCCTTTACGTGCTGTTATCAACAAATGCACACACTCACTGTGTCAGTCCAACAGCATGGGGATGTCACCAATCTTTCTGTGTCGCCTAGAGACCGAAAACTTTCGTATCCCAAGATCTGCCCCGGACTCGGATTCCCCAAGATTCCTGTACCAAACTTTGCAAGGAGCCTTTTTTGGAGCCGCCTCTGACCCGGCTTCCACTGCCATCACTCCTTTTAAAGGAGAGGCTGTGGAAGCGGCTGTTCATCTGTCACTTGGCAGCTCGCTGAATCAGAAGTGGATTTCACTTGAGCCCTGAATGACAGGTCACTGACTGTTCCTGATGGTGACTGGTGATTGATGAGAAGTCGTCAACCAGCGGTGCATCACGGTGCAGTAGTGCCACTGCAGGCGGTTTCAGGCTCCACTCAAGGCTTCCAACGGTGCGGCCTGCGGAAAGGTAGCTCTGATTCACAGCCGGATCATTGTTGTGTAATAATATGCGGTGGATGATTTAATCATGACAACTGGATATATAATGCTTATTGGACATGCGGTAGACAACTGGTACCTAATATGGGGGGGTTCTCAGAATTGGGGACCCAAAAATGGATGGCTTATTACTAGACATGATTTAAAAGGATGATTTGGGGGGTACCCCCATTTTGAGAAACCACCGCATGCGGTGGACATGCTGGTGAATGATGCTTAGCAATGGCTGATGATGTTGAATGATGGTCAATGGTTCGGAGCAAAAAACATGATACATGTTGATCTGGTTGGTCAATGTCTGGCTTCTCATGCCTGACACGCCATGAGAGCCGAGGTAGTACGGTTCACAACCCCCCTGCCACACGCACGAATCAAATTCGAGTGACGTAAATATGCTCATCATGTTCTGCGCGGGAACCAATTCAGGTTGGTCAGACCTTCTATTCAGCAAGAATGTGAAGAACAGTTTAAGAACCTTAGGGAAATCGAAAGAGCGCAAATGGGACCCTGGACAGAAGGAGAAACCGAAACTCATCGTGGCAGCTCGCTCTGACAAACACTTCTGCTACTGACAATTGATGCTTCATGATGGATAAATAGTGATAGTAGTGATGGGTCAATCATTGTGCATAATTACTGATGGCCAAAACAACAACGATGATAAGGGTTGTTGTTTGCCAAACGGTAATATTAGTTAATGTTGAAATGAAACCATGATCATTGGCTACTTAGCGAATGCTTTCATGCTAAGATTGGCTACCATACTATAAGCCAGTCAGAGTGCCTACTGAAGATCATCATTGGCTACTTACCATTGATGTTGGCGAATGGTTGGTTAATAGAATACATTAACTTACCATTAACCATTGGATACTTACCATCTTGGCTAATTATCATTGGTTATTACAAGCAGCTGACTGTGTAAATGA
Organism: Symbiodinium kawagutii; assembly: GCA_009767595.1. Taxonomy (NCBI): domain Eukaryota; class Dinophyceae; order Suessiales; family Symbiodiniaceae; genus Symbiodinium; species Symbiodinium kawagutii. Next base: position 259,783 of record VSDK01023938.1, read on the forward strand.
GCCAATCCACCGATTTCCATGATTCAACAGGAAGCCTTCAGCCCCATTGGGGCCCAGTCCCTGGCCTGCCTTGGTCGCATGCCTCAAGGATTGAAGCTCCGCCTGGGGCAATGATCCAACCACGCTGCCGATGTAAACCACTCCCCGGTGCCTTGCTGCTTCCCCTGCCATCCGTGCTTGGAGAAGTCACACCACTATGAACACCCATTGAGGGATGTCACTTCTGGAAAGCCCCAACATTTTTATGGGTCCAGTCATCACATGAGCAACTTTCAACCCCATTCCACATGTAGCTTGATCTTTGATGTTCGCGGTCAAAACCTTTCGCTCCAAGTCCTAAAAAAGTTATCTCCTCAACGCGAACAGCTGTGATGTCCTTCCACACTTGGTGTCCTCATCCTAGCTGTTGGTTCCCCAGAGTTGCCTGAGGTCATTCACCACATGGTTCCCCCACCTTGGTCCCTCCACCAGAATCAATAGCGCCACACCTCGAGCTCCGCGATTCGCCGTTGCAGCTCTGTCCCTCGCGGAAAAGTTGCATCGAAGCTGTGCAACGAGAACCAACACATGAAGCAACATGAACTGAGGATCTCTGATGAAAAGCTGCTCTCTTTTGCGCTTGCTTCGGCAGTTCTTGACTGGATCAAGACTTGTTGAAACCCATTGGTTCCCTGAGCCTTGTTCATGTGGCCGAGTTGCCTTCGAAAGGAGCGGAGCGATGTCGATTGCTATCAGCACCCCAAAAAAAGTCATCACATGCACTGTTGACAAAGTATTCTCAACAGTGCCTTGTGCCTTTTTCTGTGCCTCTAGACTTCATGAGAGTGTTTCTCAAAATAGGGGTGCAGCTAAATCATCCTTCATTAATCATATGAATAGACAAATAAATAAATAAATAAATAAATAAATAAATAAATAAATAAATAGGCCACATTAGACCACCATGTATCTTCATATGTCTTCATGTCGCCAGTGCTTCAAAGACTCTCGTCATGAACCGATCCACTTCACTGGGCGATGAATCCGCCAGGCCTCCTCCAAGGCCTTCTCCAAAGCCTGGCATTGGCGGCTGAACGATCATCGCCAAGGTTGGAAGGATGCTCGGAATGATGGTTGGAATCAATGGTTGGAATGATGATGGTGAAGGATGATGGCTGATGGTGAAGTATGGTTGGAATGATCGTTGGAAGGATGGTGACTGAAGCGTGATTATAGTTCAGAATGCTGATATTGCTTCATAATATGGGATAGCAATCAACGACCATCAACAGCTTGCGACGCTTGTGATAACGGCTAATCCTTGCCTGCAGCTGGGATCCGAGAAAGTCTCTGAAAATGAAGTAGGATGAGAGCAAACATTGATGTTTCCCACTGTTATGTTCCTGCATTAGCAGCATCTTCCACTCCCAATTTCTTGGTTTTGTTAGTCCCGATATTTGGTGATGTGCAATGCCCCTTGGCAGAACACAAGCCATGCCATTGGCGCCTCACACTGGCGCCGTTGTTCCGCCACCTCTGCTTGAACACCTCAGGGGAGCATCGGGGCACGGTGCTGCTGAAGATTCTGTTGCTTCCACAGGATGCTACCAAAGAATTAGAACCGATGCATACTGATTGGCTAAGGCTCACTACCAGAACCGAATGAGAAGCAATGAGACCGAAAAGGTTTCGACAAAAATGGGGTACAAGCACCCCAAAATGTTTCTTTTTAAACAGTCCGAGTGTCATTCTTGGATGTTAGTTGCAGGGTACCCACCGCAGATTTATGGACGACCCCACTTCTGAGGTATCTGTCTCCCTCCCAAGAGGGCCCTGACAAGCAAATATGCGAAGATATATAAAGTGATATTGGTCGTTTCCAGCACCTGAAACATGTTTTAGTTGTACGAAGAAACAAGTATCGTAAGAAGTTTTATAAGTTCATCGCAGCGGCAGCAGCAGCAGAACAAGAACAAAAACAAGAGCAAGAACGTGAGCAAGAACAACAACAACAACAACAACAACAACAACAACAACAACAACAACAACAATAACCCGAGCAACAATCAACAACCAGAACCGTAACCAGAACCACAACCACCAACACGGGGGTCCCACTGCTCGTACCATATCCACTTTGGCCCTCCCACTGTCCAGCTGCTGGGAGAGCCCCGAGACCAGCTGTTCGGATTCATCCTGGCCATGGGGAGATGACAACAACGATTTCTTATCACTATACGAAAATTCTTTGTTTCAGTGCCATAATTTGGTTTTTCTATATCCATATACGGTGTATATGCATGTAGAAAGGGACATTTGGGGGCTTTCATTGTACCTGACACTGGATTTAACCCAACATCGTAATGACAGGTTTCTCTGAACGTTTGGGTCCCTGAGAAAGTTCGCCTTGGAATATGCAATAAATTGTCAACCCAGTACTAATCATCCTTCTGTAGCCATGATCCTCCTTGGGACTCGCCCTGCTCAGAGCGGCTCGGCTCCAGCTGCTTTCGCAGAACTCGTCGCTCAGACGAAGAGACTGCCTTGCGAGGGGCACTCAAGCTGGCAGTATGGATGCCCACCGCCACCACCACCACCACCACCAACAACAACAACAACAACAACAACAACGACAACAACAACAACAACAACAACAA
>VSDK01023938.1:266579-274079 GCA_009767595.1 Symbiodinium kawagutii
GGGTGTGGGCGGGGCGGAGAAGCCAGCGGCGGGGCTGCGAGTCGAAGGGCGGGGCCGCGCGGATCGAGTGGCAATGCCGAGAGTCGCGTGGCGAGCGTAGACATGAAAACAAACAATTTAAAAGAAAAGTTTCAAGAAGAAGAAACAAACGTTTCAAAACCAAAGTTTTTCTGGGGTAAACAAACGTTTCGCGCAAACCTTGTGGCACTGCCCGGAAAACAAAAGTTGAAACTCTTCACATGCCAAGGTTTGTTTTTCACCAGTGAAAGAAACGTTTTGGGGAAAGGTTTGTTCTTGGTCCAGAAACTAATTACTATGTCCAAGGTTTTAAACAAAGGTTTTGGAAAAAACTAACTAACTAACTAACTGCCTCAGAAAAGGTTTGTTTTCCAGGGTTTGAAACTGTTTGCTCCGGAGTTTCTTCGGAGTTTAAGGGTTTCAAACAAACGTTGAGGAAAAAGGTTTGTTACGACCATCAAAACTAAACTTTGGACCAGCAAACGTTAGTTTCTGTAGGAAAACCTTTGTTTCGGTCTCTCTCACATCTTTCACCCACTGTGGCCGCAGCTCTAATCTTTAGTTTCCCTCTGGGAAACAAAGGTTTGGGGGAGACGGTGAAGGTTTGTTTTCCAGGGAAAAACTAATCTTTTCTAGCAGAAAACGTTTGTTTCTCCTCTAAAACAAACCCTTGGTAGTATCCCTATTGGGTGCTACATGTACCGGTGATAGACAGATTGATAGATAGACAAATGAAAGAGAGATGATAGATAGATATTGTTTTTTCAGAGTACCTGTATGAGACAGCGGTCATTACAATATGTCTCCGGCGTGCCTCGACGATTTTGTTCAATTTTGGTACCCCGCAAGAACTTTCAGTGACCCCATGCGGGAACATTTGACCTTTGTCCGAGAAATTTGCTCTCCACATGTGCAAATTTGCGCTTCGCACATATTGAATGGATAGACACATCAAGGTCGCAATTGTAGTGGTCTTCTCAGCGGGTGATCATCATCGAGCCATTATCCTTGGCATGCAACAGGCAAACTGGATTGTCTTGTGGTATTTTCCCTGTGGACTCAATAGATATAATGTATGTATTCAAAGCCATACTTGTATACATTCCAGCCCCCACCTTCCCCCAGCCCCGAACTGCTGTTGCACCTCGCCAGCAGGGGGTTCTCCGACATGCCTTGTGATGTGTCAAGATGGGAAAAGGCATCCCCTTCCCAGGCCTTTCCCCGCTCAGTGAACTGGGCCACACAGCAGTTTCTTATCCTCCGAAACTATCTCCTTTCCTCCTTTTTGTTGCAGCTTCTTGTGCTATCTCAAGACTTGAATGTACATGTCGGGAATTGTGGTGGAAGCCTATCAGAATGTGGTTGATTGACAAGGATTCAGATAATCTACTGCACATCCACCCACAGTGATGCCTAAAGTCAAGCTGAGAATGTTGGTCATACTACCATGATGTTTACATGATCCTATGCCTGTTGTTGGGCCTGGAAGGAATTTGGTAGACTGTCTCCCACAGTATTTGTTAGTTGTAGCCCCATGTAACACAAAGGTAGCCCGAATCTACATACTTGCGAGCCACTGCCATGAAAACTACCCCTGCCCTAATCATCCTAATCTATCATAGTGTGTTCCCATTATGGATCACAATAGACCCAATGGTAGCCATTTAGTGTCGCGGCTTCGCTAGCTCAAACAGCTCGTCGTTTTGACGGTTCCATTGGATCCAATTGGATCTCGTTGGATCCCATGAGATCCCTCAAATCATTTGTGCCAAGTTGCAGTTTCTCCGCTGGTGTCGGTTTCGGTGCAGCTGAACCATCAAAGAGGGATTGCTCCACCTGGATTTGAAAACAGAGCTCCACCGAATGGTGAACCGTTTCCCTCGTGAGCAGGTGAAGTCACCTGGTGTTCAGGAATTTCCAAGACCTAGCATTGGTCGACAAACTATGATCAGCATCCACCACACCCAGTTCCAAATGATCAGAGTCTGGGAAACTGCTCAGGTAGCCCAAACAAGAGGTCTGTCCAGAACCAACTTTAGCTCATGTAAATCACGTCACCTGTAAGCCCAGCTCCCTCCTGTTGGAATCCTGCCATCCTCCTGCCATCCTCCTGCCATCCTGCCATCCCATCCTGGCCCTCCCCTGGCGGCCTTCTGAAGGGTCTTGTCCACCTGCCTCGTGAGTCGATCGAAGAAGCCACGAGAGGATCCACTGGATCCACCAGATTTTTCAGCCTGGCAGAACTGCGTTTTGTTCGAAGGCAATGATCAAAATAGCAGAGAGCCCGAGGTGACTATGTAAACAGATGGACAAATAAAGATCGAGATAAATAGAAGTAAACAAGTCTAGAGTGATAGACTTATTAATGTAGATAGCAGTTTCGGAAAGATCAGGCTTTGTGCTTCACAGAATGGAATGTTCCAGTCCGGTCTTTTTTGAGACTCCAGAACCAGACCTAGCAACCATACCAGACTTGGACAGGGTACTGGACTCCTGACCCCATCGTGAGACCACACCGCACCATGCTGGAAGCTACCTGTGCAGCCAGGTTTGATGCGGCTCCAAAGCCCCTGATTGATCATCAATGTAGTGATCCAACTAGTAAACTGGTAGTTACCAACTGGTAGTGATGCAAAAGGCCTGATTGATCTGGTAGTGATCATGGTTTTCTTTGGGAACTGTGACCAGTAAAACCAATCATAGATTGTTGCTGGTGGTTGTTGGTTCATTAACCATTCACAACCTTTACCAGTCAATGTCAACCATTGGGACCCGTGTTAACGCAACCAGAAGCACCAATCATAGATTGTTGCTGGTGGTTGTTGGTTCATTAACCATCCACAACCATTCACCGTTATCGCATGGATGCCCTGGTGCATGTGAAGCGTCATGGCAGCGAGCTGCACCTCCGTCTTTTTGCTTCTCGATGAGCTGCTTCCACCTTCGCCCTGTGGCTGGGGATGGGAAGCCGCCTCTCTACACCTGGTGTTCCTATGCTTGAGAATGGTTCACCATGGTTGATAATGGTGAATACTGGTTAGTACTGCTGGATCCTAATCGTTAATAAGGATGGTAATAAGCATGATCATCTTTAATAACAATCTTTGATTATGATGGCGACCATAATACTGGTCAAACATGGTTAATAACCTACTACTAATGGTGAATGATTGTTAAAATCAACACCAAGAATGGAGAATCCACAGTATTGGAAACCACCAGCCACATCTTGCGGTACATCCTTCGATGGTATACACATCCAGTGATAGTCTAAAAACAAATGACTGTCAGTGAAGAAGAAAAAGCTTTCTCGTAGTCATAACTTTGGGTTTATCATATACACTTCCCGATGAACGAACGCATTGAAGCCCCGGTTGTTGTGTCTCTGGCCACGCCTGCATAGAATCCAGGTACAGGGCCTAAGCTCTTTGGTTTCTGAGGATTGCTTGTGTCCACAGTAGGCTGGTTGACCCCTGGACCAACCAGCTCGCATGAGACCGGACAACGTATCAACCAGGGTGTTTTCCCCCACCCAGGTGACACCTGTCTATATCCATACAAATGCGCCACGCAGCTGTAGGTCACTGAGATTGCAATCACAAATGCGGTCCTTTCCAAATGATCTTAGTGGTTACATCCATATCCGTTCCAAATCCACTGCATCTACATTTGCAGGAGGACTAGGCATATATTGTCATGTAAATCCCCCCACACCGCCTTGGTGGTGATGGCGTGTCATTGGGGTGCAATTCGGTCAATACAAGTGTTCCATTTTATGTCTCTGTAGCGCTGTGTCGCTGTAGGCTTTGGCTGGGGGCTTTTTTCGAATCGCACCGGAGGCTCTTGTAACATCATTGTCTCCTGATGCTCGCTATTTTGGGCGGTTTTCAATTACGTGTGTTGTTTTGTAGTTGTTGTTTCAATGAGCATGCCTTCTTGAAGCCGGTTTTGGCTGCCATGTTGTGAATGTAGTCAGATTTCAAGTCTCTAGTTGTGGAAACTTGGAAAATACACTGCTTTTTCTCAGTTGTGAAAAAACAGCTTTGTAAGCATGTTCTGGGTTGTTGGCGCAACTTCTCACATCTTTGGCCTAACATAACTCCAAATAGGACCCAACTTGGGCCCAATTGGCGCTCAACCTGGCCTCAATAGTGGGCTAGATGGGTCCAAACGAGGTTTTAATGCAACTGTTGTTTGACAGCCACTGAATCAAGCGGTGTGGGCAGATAGCCCACGCGAAGCTGGGTGAATATTTTATGCTCTCCATATATGGCATCCTTCATCTTAACCATTTAAGTAAACCAACCATAACTTGGGGGCACCCCAGTCATGGGCATCATCGAACCCATCATCTGTTTGTTGGTCATCCCTCAGGCCTGAGGCCCACGGGTGACTCGTGGCCAAGCGGTGTGCCCAGTGCCCCGAGATACGCACGTTGACAATTCAACCAGTTGTCAATGGTTAACTATTGAGATCACCATCCATGACCATGGAAACTGCAACAATGGATATCGGTTCAGTCTTTATTGTAGATAATAGCTATAATCAAACCAAACCATTTTTGAAAATTGGTATAGAATAACCAAATTGTATATATTGTAGAAACGATGATAGTGTTGGCAATGTTCAAAACCAAATTGCTATAGCCAAACAGCTAATCATTATACCCATGATTATCAACTATCATTCTTAAAAATGATAGCTATATCAAAAGCTATGGTTATTAGCGCTATTATAGATGATTATTATAGGTAGTAGTTATGGTAGCTATGATAAGCATCAATTTGAGCGTAGAATTTACCCCCAAACGGTCGCTATGTTTGACGCCATGGTTCTCCACCATTCAGGTCGCTACGGTGGGCGATGCAGCAGCACATGCTGACGATGACTCACGACTGATGACCACCTCAGGATCCGGAGAGGCACCATGGGATACACCACTTCTTCACCAGAGTGAAAAAAGAAATATCTAGGTGTATATATTCATTTGTTTATTCATATATCTATCTATTTATTCATTTATGTATTTATTTGTTCATTTATCTATTTTTTTATACACACATATATTGAAGTATGAATACATCTTCCTATCTATCCATGAATCCATCTATTTATCTTTTATGTATCTATGGAAAATATATTGATTTATTTATTTATAGACGCATGCATCTTCATGTATGGCATGTACCTGAGGGCCAAATGAAACTGAATGAGTGAATGTAAGGATATCCATCAATGGGAGGCACCCACCAAACCACCCATTTTATTGTGATTTCGCCCACAAAAATGAACAGTTGTGGAGATGATTCACAGGCACCTGATGAACAACCCATGCTGGGATCAGGTATCTGTGGTCGTGCAGACAGTGCTGGCCCATGTCAATCTTTGCAGCCGGAGGCTCCTAATGCAGTCAAGACCATTTGTTTTTTGTCACCGGGTTTTTGCAAACAATCTTCACACATTTCTCGGGAAGCTTTTGCCGACAGCGGTGGAATCGCGGTCACCCGCTTTAGCGCAATCCATTTCTAACCTAGCGGTAAAGCCATTGTGGGATTTGAGTGTAAAACCGGCAATCCCGGTAAGGCCCAGACAAAATTCCGAAACCTTCAACAACAGCCAATCTCTTTGACGCAACACAATGATGGCATTGTGGAAGAAATTCTGACCAATCTTCACAAAGCTTCAAAAAAAGTAGTTGATGGATGTAGCCAATTGTCCTACTGGAACTGCTACGGTGATGGTTGCATAGCAGCATTCCCTGTACATGACAATGGATGAGCTCTGGTGTCGAGACGTTATGTATTCCCACAATGGCTTTGTTCCAGCTGATGAACAAGGTGATAACCATTATGATTAACCAACATGATGATTGAACAGACCATGTTTAGCCAGCATGATGGACCAACCACTGTTGGATATCAGTCTACCCACAGAGGTGGGCAGTGCTGCGATCGTAGGGTGATTGGATGGGCAGATCGAACAGCCACGCAGCGCCCACTTGTCGCTTCATTTGGGCCGCGACCCAGCAAGCACCCAACATGTCCCAGTTCAAATGCGACTGAGTGGCAGAGACGCCGCAGTTGTAACACTTGAAACGGTCCAGACCAAAGGGTACCTGGCCAAGTGATTGGAACCCTTCGTGGTGGACCTTACTGCTTGGCCCAGTTTCCGAATGGATTAAACCCCGAAAGAATGTCAATGAAATATATAACAGTACCCTCATAAACCTGCAAGAAAAATAAAACACCAGCCAGTCAACCCCAAAATATGCAATCAAACAGGGATTTTGGGCAAAAGTGCTCCCAACGATTGCCTACTGCACGGTTCCATACCCTCCGCCACTGCTCCCACAGATGCTCAAACCCACATTCTGAAATCTCCAGTTCTTGTTCCTCCCCCCCAAAATTGACCACTTGTCCATCATTTACATTGATCAATTCTCACCGTGCCCTTACCGCTGTTGACCCATCAAACCTACTGGTGGGTCCCTACCGTGAAGCCTTCGCTCCCTGCGGGCACCGAGTTGATGCTGTTGCACTTGCCGCAGCTCACCAACTCTTTGGGTTCCCTGAAGCGCCATGGTGAGAACAGCCACGGGACGCCAGCATCTGTGTGGCAAACCCTTGGCATGCCCGGGATCCCCCACTGGCCCGCCATAGCAGTTGAGGTTGCAGTCGACTGCTGTGCTGTGTTGGCTCAGAACAAAAAAGCAACAGCAAGAACTGGCAATAACTCATGTGGGTTGTTTTTTTCAACCATGAACCCGGGCTATTGCGGTTTGTCATCTGGCTGGTGTTGAAGCCAGTGCTGTGAATGATGATTTAGACAGACCATTTGTTGCTACAATCCATACGGTGTGGCGCACTGACTGATGGATGTATGCTGCATAGCACCGGTGCCACAAATGGACCCACCATGACTGGTTCCACCTGAATAGGGGCCGGGCTCAACACTTCCAACCCAGAAAAAACGGGAGATGAGGGTATCCTCTGTGCACCAAAAGGGGGGTGCCCTTGAAACACCGAAAAAGAGTTGGGCTTTAGACAGATGCCAACCATGTGACGATGCCATTCCAGGAAATGCCTAGCTAAGGAAGCTGCTCTTACGCTTGAGTAGTAGAAGTTGATTCAACTGAGATGTAGTGCAAGAGATCCACTCCTGCAGAAATAATGAGTCCCAAGGCCAAATTCTGAAAAAATCTTATGCTAAAAAGCTTAGTGTCAACTTGAGCCCGCAGAACGAAGCAGCGCTGGTGTCTGCGTCCTTGATTTGTAGCATGCACAGGTGCACAGCTCATCGCATGTGGTCAGTGCGCTGACTTCAGTGCGCGACCTTTTTTCGCATTGGGATGGTCTGCGAGGCTTCGAAAAACTCGATTTCCAGAAATCCATCTCCAGACCCCACGAAGGTTTACTGCACGTGGAGCTGAATAAGTTGTTCCATAAATGTTGACAGTGTTCATGATGTTTATCTAATGCTTGA
>VSDK01023938.1:285512-309855 GCA_009767595.1 Symbiodinium kawagutii
AGTTGTGAAGGTCTAGATCTGCAGATGTGAGGTTGTGGAGATCTAGATCTGCAGATGTGAGGTTGTGGAGATCTAGATCTGCAGATGTGAGGTTGTGGAGATCTAGATCTGCAGATGTGAGTTGTGAAGATCTAGATCTGCAGATGTGAGTTGTGAAGATCTAGATCTGCAGATGTGAGTTGTGAAGATCTAGATCTGCAGATGTGAGTTGTGAAGATCTAGATCTGCAGATGTGAGTTGTGAAGATCTAGATCTGCAGATGTGAGTTGTGAAGATCTAGATCTGCAGATGTGAGTTGTGAAGATCTAGATCTGCAGATGTGAGTTGTGAAGATCTAGATCTGCAGATGTGAGTTGTGAAGATCTAGATCTGCAGATGTGAGTTGTGAAGATCTAGATCTGCAGATGTGAGTTGTGAAGATCTAGATCTGCAGATGTGAGTTGTGAAGATCTAGATCTGCAGATGTGAGTTGTGAAGATCTAGATCTGCAGATGTGAGTTGTGAAGATCTAGATCTGCAGATGTGAGTTGTGAAGATCTAGATCTGCAGATGTGAGTTGGGAAGATCTAGATCTGCAGATGTGAGGTTGTGGAGATCTAGATCTGCAGATGTGAGGTTGAGAAGATCTAGATCTGCAGATGTTGATGATGCTGATGTGATGATGTACAGATGTTGATGATGCTGATGTGATGATGTACAGGTGTTGATGATGCTGATGTGATGATGTACAGGTGTTGATGATGCTGATGTGATGATGTACAGATGTTGATGATGCTGATGTGATGATGTACAGATGTTGATGATGCCGATGTGATGATATACAGATGTTGATATACAGCTGATTTTTTACGAAGAACCCTTCGCAGGCGCTCTCGGGAAAAAGTCACTGCACCAGAGCCCTCCGATGCTGAACAGGTATCTGCACTGGAACCCTCGAGAATATCAGCGACTAGGAACCCTCCGGAACCTGATCAGCTATCCGAACTGAACCCTGGAGAACATCATCAACTATCTGGACCGGAACCCTCCAGAACCTCACCAGCTAGCTGCACCGGAACCCTTCGCTGCAACCGTCTGGAATTTCGCCAGGCACCTGCACCGGAACCCTCCGGAACCTGGTGTGGAAGCTGCACTGGATCGCACCGGAGCTGATCTGTGCGAAAGACCCCATAGCAAAGTATTGCTGTTGGAGAAAAATTGTGGAACCTTGCGGACCCGAAACTGGATGCTCACCAGAAGCCTGCAGAAGCCGGAAGCTGCCCTGGAACCTTCGGGGCTGGAAACCTCGAAACCCTTCCCAACCTTCTCTGGAACCTGGAAGCTGCACTGGGTCCCACCCTTTTTGGAGCCTCTTCCGCCGAGTCGCCCGCTGATTTGAATCCTTTCCAGTGCATGCTGGAGCCGTACGCGTCCATCTTGATCACAAAGTGTCAAAGGCGCCACCACTTTGACATCGGAACCGTACTCAACGACACCAAGGGCATCACGTTCAGAAAGGTATCGCAACATGAAGATCCTTGGTGGCTCAAAGATCCCCTGCAAAAATATATGACTTAATACATATGTGGTAAATCAATCTAATCCCAGGATCATGGTTTGTTTCACCAAGCGGATTTTCTCTCCATTCATGGAGCCAGACTTGTCCAGCACGGCCACCAAACGCAGGGGAGCGCGGTGAGTGTCATCTGCACGAGGAGCCACCACAGACAAGACCGCCTTCACGTCGCTGGCAGCGAATGCCGTGACATCTCGCTCCAAAGCTACCTGCAGGTGGCGCATCCAGATCTGCCGAAACAACTTGGCCACGTTCAGACACAGCATATTCAGCATATTCCTAATTTCAAGGGGTGTTTTGTTGAAAGAACCCTGGCTTGGCACATTCTGGGTTTCAGTGAGCCTCTGCTTGAAGGCCTTGGGAAGATGAGTCCACCAAATTCCAGCTGTGCATGGAGGCATTGGTGATGACTTCAAAGTCGGTGCTGGTCATGGCACGAACAGCGTGGGGAGGAAGGACTTTGTACAGCTTGAAACTCTGCCACGAAATCTCCACCGGGCTGCCATCTATGTTTTCTGCAGAGGGAATTCTATGTCAGACAACAGGCTAGCATTGTCACCCCATCATCATCATCATCATCATCATCATCATCATCATCATCATCACCACCATCACCACCATCACCATCACCATCACCATCACCATCACCATCACCATCACCATCACCATCACCATCATCGTTCAAAAAAGCAAACATGGTAGATTAAGCATCAGAACGGGCATCCTTTGCATTTGGGAGTGTTCATCTTTGTGAACTCAACCGCAAAAAGTGATGCTTTCCAACCAAAAATGACAGTCTGTGAGTGTGTGAGTTGTGACGATTCCTTACCACCCACAGAAAAGGCAAAAGGCGGACAAACAACTTTTCTCTGCGGATACATGTCACCGACATGAAGCTGCCACTGCGGGATCCTTCCGCGGCGGCCTTCGTGTGGGAGAAAACGGCAGATGCTTAAAGAGCCACTTGTGGAAAGAATGGGTGCAGTGACCGTACCCAACTTTGGAATTTCCAGTTTGACGCGACAACTTTCTTGGATTTCTCACATGGTTTTCTCCTCAATGAAATCCACAACGCTGCACGGACAAGTGAACCATACCATCATGTTTGTCCCCTCCACACCCGCAAATCTTAACATGACACCAAAAAATCAAAAAATGGGAAAATGGTTGGGGGCTGCTCGAGAGTCATTATCCTTGAAGTGTTCTAATCAGAATGGCAGGGCAAAATCCCTTCCAAAACGCTTTCGCGGTCGACAAATTGCATCTTTCAAAGATCTGACCAAAAAGTCATCAGTCAAGTTCATGCCTGCGGTCACCACAAGATTCTTCCCAACTCGGGCTGATGATCCGACTCTTCTATTCTCGCGCAGGTTGAGAGCTTGAAAGTCAAGAACATTCAGATGCGGAAGTGCATCTGTTTGAACTTCTTGTCATAGTGCGCTGTCTGTTGCAAATGAATTGGATGACCCAAGAAAACAGGTTGCTTTTTCCACTCGAGATCAGCGTCTTGGGGCGGTTTTTTTGGGATACACCGATCCTCTCCTGAATCTTCTATCACTGGATACCCAATGCTGAATGGATCACACAATCCACCAGCCATAACTTGGACAGGAAGAACTGGATGATTCTTAATATCGTGAACTGAAATTCTGCACTGGGTGAAACCTTCCACAATCGCCTGAATTCTCCTACAGCTCCTGCGGTTCAATTTTGGTGGTCAAGACTTATCTCAGCTTTGAAACATCGGAAGCTTTCGGTCAAAGCCGCAGAGGCCCTTGATGGCCCGAGAGGTCACCCTCAACCTTCACGAAGGCAAAAGCGGTCGAATCTGATCCCGAGATCGAAAAAAAAATCGCAGAATTCTTCGCCCCTTGGGGGGAAGAACTGAAGAACTCGCTGCATTTCGAACTACAGAAAGCTCTGGAGAGATCCTCCACACCCTCCAGTCGCAAAGATCATCAAAGATCTACATTTCTAATAACTAACTCTTGGGGAAACTCGGCAATCCGCTGGACACAGTCATGGACCTTTCGAATCGCTTGGCGTGGTGCGGAATCCTCAGCGGTCGCTGCGGAGGTGCTGCGCTGCTCCCAGAGCCCTGACTGAGCACCGGGCGTCACGCTGTGCCCTCGTGCTGCATAGGCGCCACCGGCCCAGCTTGGGGGAGACTTGCTCAGTGCCAACCTCGTTTCCACGACTTGGACTCTGAGGCATGGCTGGGCAACAGATGGTCCACATAGGTTATCAATGCCCAACCAACCACCAACCAACCACCAACCAACCACCAACCAACCACCAACCTGCATACCCTCCGAACCTGGGTGCCTTTGCCTTTAATGGGCTCTTGTAGCTACATCCGGTGAAACCTTTGGATTTGCACACTTCAAAGGAAGTGGTTTTTGCTTCAAATATGGTCAGAGTACCAGGGCCAGTGTCAATACCCTGTAAAAACAGGTGAGAATATTCGCAGGTTTTACTTGAAATGTGATCAGGAATCACCTCAGTTTCAATTCAAGGGAAATGAATGACAGGATAACACCTGAGAGATGCCTTTGCAAGTATCAGGTTTGTTCTTATGCTTCAAACCAAGAATTGCTGAGAATAGACGGACAGGTTTGGCGTGCAAAACATGGGGTACTCACAGGGCGCCGGTTCTGATGGTTGCAGTCATGTCGAAATCATGTCATGTTGACTCATACAGGTGATTAGCTTCCAAGAACATGAATTCCAAAAACACTTGCTTCTACAAGGATCCCACAAATACCATTCATGAAAAGCCTACGGTTGACATCCGATTCTGCAGTGAAGCACTAGATTCCTTCAGATTCTTCTCAACTGATCAAATTGTTTGAGCATCCACATCACTGTGAATTTCAACCCCCTGAAAGTTTCAAGTGTTTCATTCACCGTGGCTTACAGCATGTGGTATTGCGAAGCATTCAATTGTTGTAAACCCCAATTCCCGATCCAAAATCCCCCACACCTTCAATCTAGATCGTGGACATGTATATAATGTGTCTTCATATCAAAAACCTAAGGCGTGTGGACTGTTGCAACTTGGACATGTACACCCTGTTCTTCAACGTCGTTGAATCCATCAGTGAGATTTTCAAGATCATGACCATTGACCAACAATCGTCTCCCAACATCCATCGTCAAGCTGCTGGTACTTGGACTTTTCGATCCAGGGAGGCAGATATTGCTCATTCTGACAGGGGAGGCGTGTGGTGGCCGTTGACCATGGTTGACCATGGTTGACCACCTGTACCCGTGATCCCCACAGCCCACAGCTGGTAACCACTGGGTGCCGTGTCAACGTCACCAGCAGTTCCGGCTACCGTGGCTCGCCACCATCACTTCATCTCAGGTGTTTTGCTACGTGCATGGACGCTAGGCCTCATTACTGATACTACAACTACAATCGCCGACATTGCCACTTTAACTATTGGCGATTGGGACAAAGTGCTATGCTCGACACTGCAATCATTGGAATCATAAGGGGTTGTCCACAACATGGTGATACTCCCAGCGCCAAAAATAGCGATGCCTGGCATCGAAACTGCATATTTTATCACTGGTTGCGATTCAGAAACCAACATACACCATCGTGCAGATAATGTCGATATCTGGCTGCTTCGAAATTGGAAATGTACAAAACTAATCCGTAATCCGGGTAATCCGTGCTATGTGGGCAATCCGTATCAATCCGCAATCCGGGTGCATATGAGGTGTGACCGCTGGACCTGCAAACAGAGGGGAACCAGCAATCTGAGGACCACTCCGAAGTACGTTTGGAGTGGTTTCGGGCTCGAAACCACTCGTTTTGTACTCTGGAGTGGGCCTCACAAAGTCTATGCAAACAGAGGGGAACCAGCAATCTGAGGACCACTCCGAAGTACGTTTGGAGTGGTTTCGGGCTCGAAACCACTCGTTTTGCACTCCGGAGTGGGCATCAAGTCATTCAAGGTTGGAACTGATTGAGAGCTTGACAAATAGCAAGCAACAAGTACAGCACCCATGCGCAGCTTTGAACAGCACCCTAAGTAGCCCAAACAACAAACGTTGGACAGCACAATGGTTTGCACCAAACCTTCACAGATTGCTTCCTCTGCACCACTATAGGTTGCACCCTGCAGCTACCAATCCGCAATGCTACAATCCGCAATCCGGGATAAGGATTAAGGATTAGATTTGAAGAGATCAGGATATTGAACAATATTTATACAAATGGTAACCGCTATCACTATCCATTGTTAAGCATAGCAGGTACAGTAGAAGTTGTAACACATTTTGAAGAACCTGACATATGTTAGCCATAATCACCATACCACAGCCTGATGCAAATCGCAATGGCAAAATCATAAAACCTTCAGCCTTCAGCTTGAGGTTTTTAGCAATCTGCTGATGGTTAACATTTGTTGATGATTCTTAACATTTGTTGATGATGTTTAGCAATGTTAAGCATCATCAAACCGCACCTGTAACATCCTCTAACCACACCTGCAGCTGTCCCGGAGCAGTTGTGCAGCGTTGAAGGCGCCTGAGAACAGGTGCTCTGGGCTAACACAAGTGTAGATGTTGATCAACTATGCTTCATCACAGTTCACTATGGTCAATCAATGGCCAATCAATGGAAAATCCAATGACTAAGAATCATATTCTTAATCACTTAGTCATCGTCAATCAATGTGTCATGATACTATGACTAAGAATTATCAACCATGGCGTTGACAACGATTGACCATGCTGTTAACAGTGTTAACCATGATTAACCTTGGTGTTAACAATGATTAATTGTGGTGTTGACAATGATGACATAGAGGTTGAACCAACGGTCAACAATAGTCAAGGACTACAATGATCCAATGGTTCACAGCAATTTACATAGGCTTACTATAGTTATGAGGGCTTGCGCAGGTGATTCAAGGTTTCCAGCCGAGGTCACTGGAAAAAGCTTTGTATACGATCTTCAAAAGATCAAACACTGATTTGCTGCCTCCTGTTTTTGTGTGAACATGCATCCGTACGAACACACTGCATATGTATGTATATACATGTGCTGTATATGATATATGTGTCCTTTATTTGACAAACACGTCTACACCATATCTCTCAGTCTTTTTCGCTCTATGCGGATTAGCCAGATTGGACAGATCTGCAAATTGGTTTCCTGATTCGCCCCTTGATGATTTCAATTCCTCCAAGATCCTCTACTATCAACAAGTTCTCACACAAGCAATTTAGATAGTGAGTTCTCCAAGAGTTGTGAGTCCATGGGTCAAGTGCCCAGTGGTCAAGCAGTCAACACAAGTCAACACAAGTCAACACAAGCCAACAAAGTTCAAAGATTCTTTCCGAAAGAAATCTGCTCTCGAGGTCGGATGCTGAAAAATATTGGCTCATCACTACCATGACATCCACTGGAGTCCCTGATTCGCGAAGCTTCATTTGCCTAGGCTTTGAATCTTGGATTCACCCCGAAGGCTGTGTTAGCTAATAAACTAAACTAGTGCTGAACTCGCATAAGAATTCAGGCCCCAAAGGGTGTTCACTCCCAAAGATTCCGACATCGCCTTGGTCGAGTAGTGCCATCGTGGCTGATGGTCACTCCTCCGCCTGTGTCCATGGCAACCGGCTGTGAAGACAGGTTGCAGGTGAGAGATAGGAAGCAGTGGAAAGCATGAGAAAACTATAGAGAAGAGGGGAAGAGAGGTACATGAGGTAGGTAGGCAGGGAGGTAGATAGAGATACTGTACTCTGTACAAATATGTGTAGACGTCCTCAAAGATACAGATGTATTCACCTTCATATCAATGTGCGCTTTGTTGTGATCCCTCCAAAATTCATGGCAAAGAAAGCCACCACTCTCTTGTTGGGGTTTCCACTCTTAAACAATAAAGTAAAAAAAATATCATTCATTTGGCTGAGGGACAAGAACCTTTGCCCCTGTTTAAGCATTCCAAAGTAAAGGGGTTCTCATCTACTTCTGGGACGGTATAATCCACGCGCCATCCACACAGTAAGCTCAAGCCCAGCCTAGTGGGGCACGGGAGAATGGATCCGGAGTGTCCACCAGCTGGCCAGACTGCCTCAAGGCTGCAAAGACTCAGCAGTGCTGACACAGCAAGGTGCACGAACACAGCAAGTTGAGCCTTCCAGTGAAAGAAGTGAAGAATTCAACCCTGGGAAGATGGGATATGGAAGGATCGAAACCTTAAGAAATGGAAGGCAGGACCAATCCATTCAAGATATGACCTTCTGTTGATCCTGGGCAATCCCAGATGGGATATGACTGTGGAATCAGAAAATCTGGAGGAATCCAGATTAAGCTTATACTGTAAGGAGATGTCCAAGTGAACAAGATATAGAGAGATCATCTTTCTTACAAGTAGTAGTCAAAACCCTACCCCACAATCAACAAACTGATGAGTCCGTTCCATTTTGGGGGATAAGCATAACCGCATACTCGTAGAAGTGCGCAGGTAAATTCTGGCAACATTAGTCTCGAAAGGTCCCATGCATCTACAATCATCCACATGATTTGAGCCTTAAACGGATGAACATTCGTTGCAGCTTTGAAGCTGAAAAGACATGGGAAAAGACTCTGCATCCTGGCTGTTCACATCCCAACAATAGTCCTTGCTGGACTGTTCACCCATCTATTTTCATTGGACGGTTGGTGGTAATAGGTTTGCAATGTTTGCAATGACCATTTTGCGGGTCTGTTCCATCCATGCTCTGGGTCACCCTGACGTCAAGAAGGACTTGTTGTACCAGCGCGCAATGGACTGCCTGGGAACAACAAAGACGATGTGGTCCGGCTGTGTGCTGCAGCCAGCTCCCCACCTCGTGGTGGTATCCACAATGTGGCTGGATGCATGCAGGATGTGCTGCGTACCATTGGTCTTTGGACAACGCCAAACATCCTGGCGCTTCCAAATTTCACAATAGCAAAGCAGAGCTGAAAATACTTGCTGCTGATGGTTGTGGTTGGTGCTGTCTAGTTGTAGAAGTTGACTTTCCGATTGATGTTCACCTTGACTAAAAACCTTCTTACCCCTCCCCTCAAATATCATCATCATCGTCGTGGTCATCATCATCGTTGTCGTCGTCGTCGTCGTCGTCATCATCATCATCATCATCATCATCATCATCATCACCGTTGCTATGCGTCTTCATCCATGATCAAGCCAGAAGGACGTGGGTCTTCCATGATCTTCCTGGTTTGTCATGCCATTTGCTGTGTATGGTGTGAGATCTAATTAATGTTCGTTTTTATCGCGAGGTGCTCATACTTTACATCACCAAGCTTTTACACATGAGAGATTTACACAGGAATGTTTTGCTTGACTTCTGCTTGCAGGACAAAACCTTTCCAGGCACAAAGCTTTACACTCAGTTCATTCGGCCATGTTTTTGGACAAACATAGTTTGCACCATTTTTTGAACAAAAAGGAACTTACACACCGACATTTGTACCCAACAAAGTTGCACGCCGCAAAGTGTTGACACAATTGGCGTTTACACAAAACACTGTTGACATGCGGCTTGCACAGCAAAAGGTCTTTACACCATAACACCATGCACTTGTTTTAAATCCGCCAATGATGTAAACATAACATGATACCACACAGTTGTCAATCGTTGTTGTGTAAACACAACACCATAGCACAAATTGTGTTTACACAACAAAATGCTACCAAGCACAGCGTTCCACTATGCCACCAGGCTTTGATGCGACTTGTGTTTGCACATATTGTGCTTACAATATTGTCTTGAAACAGGATGTCTTTTTTGCACAACCAAACCAAATACAAACATCTCAAGTTGTGGGACTTGTGACACAATTCTTTCTATGCGGCAGAAGCAAGACTCCTATGGAGGCTATGAGGGAGGTGGAGCCAAAATATTTTCGAGATTCTGGTGGCATGTGTTTGAGGATATCAGCATACTGACCATTTACATCTGGCTATATACCAGTACAGTATTTATATAATTATATATTTATATGTATATACACTTGATTTCTTATTTATCTAAATTTCAATTAAGTATTTGGCGATGGTTCCAAAATGTGAGAACCGGTGAGTGAATGCTCCATACAGTTTGACCGAAAGATCGTAAGCTCCAACAAGCAGTCGCTCAGAAGGCCAGGTCTAAAAACATGGCAACCAATCCTGCGGCTTGAATGAGCATGTGCGCGTGCTAGGAATTCATTTACACCTTGGAGAAGTAGACCCTTGGCCCCTCTAAAATCGCAAGGTAGCTACAAATGCTCCGCGTGAGCAACAGGTGAGCTGTTGGAGTTCAATCTGTGCTCTCAATCTGTTCACGTCGCCAGAGAGGCCACATCCAAACTGGGCAGCAGGTCCAGCTGAGTCTTCAAAACGCCGTTCAACTTGTCATGTGTACAGCTCACAGCCTGATCATAGACCTCGCTGCACTTCATCATTTCAGGTGCATCTTCAAGCTGTCTGAAATCATGACCATCATGACCATCTCCAAAATCATCAGTATGGTCCCAGGAGATTCACGAAGGGATTGCACCCAAATGATTGTTGGAGGCATCACCACAAAAGTGCTACCATTCGTTGGATTGCTGAGTCCCACACCCAATCAAAACGAGGCCTGAGATTGAGGGAAACTGCGAAGGTCTCCAGGCGTTCAGCAGGAGTTTCTACACAGAATCAACTCCAGATTGTTGCTAGAGTTGATTCAACTCATTTCACTTTCGTATCTTTGAGGTGCCCTGGAAATAGCATGCAAATGTGATATGTTGCTCTTCAAATGACTGGTCCTGGCCCAACTCCAAACACAAAAATTGCCCACTTGTGCTGTGCGCAATCGATTCTGTGAACACTACACCAGCTGATCATACAAAAATGAAAGCGATCTAAACCCATCCAAATCGCTCCCGCAGGCCGACCTTTCGCCACGGATTGCACCAGCCCTGTCTTTGGGAAACGTTGGACCAGTGTCAGTCTTGAGCCATGACCTTAGAAGCAACCGAGTTCAGCAGTCATCACTGCCTTTAGAAAGCACACCTACTGGTGGAAAAAAAGAAACTCATTGGGAGAATCATCCCAGGTAGAAAACAGAAACGACTGAACTCGCCAGTCCACATACACCCGTCCTTAGATGTTTTGCAAAAAATGATGTTTGTCCACCTGACATCGTTGCCAGACAAGTGTAATGGGAACATCGTTGCCAGATCATCTTGTTCAGAACGTTGGGTTGTGCCAGAGTCGATTCATAGCAGTTGAAAAACGGGATAAAGAGGCTGGAGGTCAAAATCATGGACCGGAAATTTGTGAATGTCAATAGATAACAATGATTATTACTACTATTATTGACAATTCAATTTAATGTCAACAGTATAAAATAATCCTCCCATAAATAAAGTACGCCCAATCCCCGTTTGCAATAATAACCCCCCTAAATTAATAAAGTACGCCTAAAATTGTTGGACAACCAAATTTGTTGAGACAAAAACCCTGAACCCTGTCCTGAAAGTAGACTGAGACCAAATGTTGAAGAGTTCTGGTTTTTATTATCCTTAACAATTAGCCAATTCATGTAGCAATGCTAAAATAGATTCTGGATTTCCTGCCAACTGAATTCTTTATTCGTCAATTTAAAAACAATTAGGATCTCTCCAAATGATTTCTTATACGTCTATTTAGGGGGTATTGAAAGAAGGGGGGTTATTTAACAGTAACATTACTAATACTGGGTTATTATGATGGATATCATTTTTTCTAACAAAGAAGGACTCCTTCTTTCGACCCATCCGAATCGTTTCTTTGTGTGCCATTCTAGCCAGCCAAGCAACATGGGGGAATGCGGAGGTGATGTCACTTTCTGGGTGACACTGGGCGCAGTAATGCGATCCATGGCCAACGAAACGTCAAAAGGAACTGTGCCTATGCCACCAGCAAGAAATAAAACAATGGTTTTGAAAGCTTTGCAAATTAGAAGCCATAAAACACCAAAATGCACCAGAACGAATCCCATGACGTGCTGAGTTCGTTTTTCCCTTCTGAGCCAAAGACCAACCCAAACGCAAAGCATTCAGGCACCAATCAATCTAGGTGAGCAAGAATGAGCAAGCACAACCATACGCTAGCCGCCATACCCTGGCAAACGGCAACTGTACACAACCGATCCTCCGTTGAACAGCGTGATGATATTTCAAAAATTGAGTTGTGAAAATGCACGAAGTTGAACATGGACACACCCAAAATTGGATGTGGATGTGCATGCGGATGTGGAATTGTAACGACTTGCAACAATGCACTATGCACCCACGCCTCCAGGGGCAAGCATGTGCAATTGCACGTGCGAGTTTGGCATACAAAAACATTTTTAAATACGTAAATGCATATAGATATCTAGAGATAAATATGTGTTGTTATCATTTTATTCATTTTTTTATCTATCTATTCATTCGTTTTTATGTGTTTTGTTTACTGACTTATCTGTTTATTCATTTATCTATTCATTGATTTATTTTGTTTATCTAGTTTCGTTTGTTTATCTCTATTCAACATTGACAGTTTTGCACACATGGGAAAAGTGAATCAAATCAAAATTCTGTCAAGTATGGATATCTGTAAAAAAAATATGTTTCAGTATATTAATCTTCAATTTTCAATTTCATTTTCATCTTCGCCTCAATGTTCATATTCATCTTCATGTTCATCTTCTTCTCCATGTGGATTATCATTTTCATGTTCATCGTATCATTGATCTTCACCCTCATCTTCGTCTTCATCTGAACCTCCATCTTCATCCTCATTCTCATCTTCACACATCCTCATCCTCAACTTCATATTCATTTTCATGTTCATATTCATCTTTCAATTGACTTCGAAAGTGGCATCAGTACTGATATTGCCAATGATTTTGATTTTGGTAGTGATATTGGTATTGATAACGGTTCTGATATCGATATGGAAACTAAGGTTGATACTGATATTGTTGTTGTTGATCGTGATATTGGTCTATTACATGAAGGCAGCTGCAAACACACATTTTCGCAATGGGGGATGACCATCTCACCGTACGGTGGGTTAGGCTCAAGTGAAACTTGAAGGAAGTTCGTCTCGAACTCGTCCAGAATCGAATCATCAAGAGTCTTTCCAGGAACTGTCTGTAAATCGTTGTTGAATCAAGCCAATGGTGTGGGTGGGTGGGCCGATTTCAGACAGAAATACAGCGGGTCCCACCCACCCACCACTTGAAAGGAGCAGCTGCACGTCAACATAGATTGACTCTTCACTCCAAAGACAACTCGATCACTTCGTGAGCTTCATCGTCTATTACATGAAGGCAGCTGCAAACACACATTTTCGCAATGGGGGATGACCATCTCACCTCCCCCTTCACATGGTCAGGTTCCATTGCAAGACTCAAGTAGATCCTTAAGGAGCCTCGAGGCGCTTGCACTCACTTCAAGATTGGGCAGCAACTTTTCGTGGGCCTTTGCTCTTGAAGGATAGTCACTGATGTTTGCTTCAGTGGGAACTCTTGCAAACCATGTGCTTGTATTGCACTTACCTTCGAAGTGAAGATACCTCCTCATCAGAATCCTCGACCAGGGTCCTGCAGTTGAAGCGCGAATCAACGAATGTCTGACAGCATCATTGTCGCCAAACCATACATACAACGCACCTCTGTCTTCATTGCACCATAGCATCAAGGACAATACCGCGGCCAGCATCTCTAACTCATATATCAAAGATCCCTTGCGCTTACCTCCCATGTTAGCACAGCAGTGAGAGTCCAGGGCGATTCCAAACCAAGCAATCACACTCCTCTGCTGATCAATGAGCACGCCACCAAGTCCACCAGTGTTAGTTTCCGTCTCATAGGAAGCATCGGTGTAGATGTACCACTGACTGCTCATCTGGGCAGTCACCTTCCGAGGACTGCAATTCGTGAGGCGCCCTCTCATTGCAATCAGCGAGTCGATCAAAGCTTCATCCAGCTTTGATGTCCTTCCATAGGCATGCTCATTCAATTGCTTGAGAATCAGAGCTCCCAAGCGACCGTGAACAAAGCTGTCGGCAAACCCGAGCCTTCCACGCAGCACCAAGCACTCTTGTTTTGTAAGTCGGCCATTGTTGCACGCAAGGTCAATCTGGCTAACCAACTCATCCTTCCGGGACTGGGTGTTGTCAACCAGCAGAATGCCCTCCGACGACCTTGAAAAATTGAAGACCACACCCAGAGCCTTGCAGTGGGCTTCAAAGTTCGTAGCCTTTTTGCCATCCCGAGCATAGGTCCAACCTGTGAGCAAGAACAACAATTCCATGCTGTTCTTGGCTGAAACACTCAAGCATGGAGGCGAGGCCAAGATGAAGTCGTCATAGAAGTTTGTAGTCAACAAGTACAAACCCCTGGTGGCCACACTGAAGAGCATGCGAGACAATCGCAGAAAGCAGTACACACTATGCGTGGCTCCAAACGGCAACGTGAGAAGCTGGTACACCTGAGGTTTTCCAAGCTCGTGGTTATAAACTGCAAAGTATGCATACTTCAAGTGATCAGGATGGATGGGCACCTGTCTGTAAGCGCTCTTCAAGTCATAGGTCTTTGCAAGAAGTTCAGAGGGAACACCACCGGCCGCACACCTTGCAAACCATAACCTGACAACTGCCGCGAAAGTGTCAATCATATGCAGATCGATCTTATTGTGGCTGACACACGAATCATTCACAGCACTGATGCTAAAATCGTCAATCAATCTCGTCTTGTTGTGCTGCACCAATGCAAAACGCTTTGAAACTGTAGATCCATACTCCAGCGATTCAAGCTCGAAGGGGCCAACTGCCCATCCTTTCTCCAGCTCGGCACGTGTCTCTTCAAGCAATTGTTTGTCAAGTTCATCCGATCCTGTACTCACACACTGTGCCATGATCATCTCATTACGCATCCTTGCAAGAGAATGTAGCTGGTCCAGAGTTGTGAGGCATGGTTTGAACTGTTGTTTGAAAGCTGACGAAACCGAAACCTCTCCGGCTAAAGTCGCTCCCTCGGATAGCAAATCAAGACACTCAACATCGTTGTAACCAATGTCAACCAGAATTTCCTTCGTCAAAAGAATGCGTTTGTCCTCCGTGGCTGCAGCTACATGCGCCGGCCTCTTAGACCTGTTATGTTGCTCCTGTTTATCCAGCTCCTTTGCTCGCACCAGCCATTTCCGACACCAAGCAATCCTGTAGTTGCAAAGTTGCTCGCTTGACCATTCAACATGCTTTGAAACTGCTTCCTTCAGCTCATCTGGAACACCCGCCAACTTCAAGGCAGGATGGCCTGTCTCACAAGCACGCTGCGAAAAAGAGTCCCAGTCCCACGGCAAACCAAATGCTACTTCCAGAGGATACTTCAACATGTCAGCCTTGGGAGTATCACTTTTCGATTTCTTGCTGCACTGCTGACCCCCTGTCACACCCCCATCTTGTCGGTCGGCACGTGCAGAGATGCGCAAAAGGCGCGATTGGGCTGGAACCTCAACTGGCAGCCCTTGCTTTGTAAACAATGTGATGGTGCGAGGGGTCTTCGACATCAAAGCACATGGTAAATCCTGAACATCTGAGGCCACAAAGGTTGCAACTGAGCGAAAGTCGGGCACAATTGGAGGCACCTTGGTAGCTTTCGGCTGACGTCCTGCTGTCACCTGTGAAAACTGAGCTTGCTTCAAAGGGTGGTCCAAGGCTCCATCCAGATGATGGGGCTTCAATGTGAGCTGATTCGTGGCTGCAAAGTTCAAGATCAAGGAGGTCAACACAACGCACATCTTTTTGGGGTATTGGCTCTCTAAGGAAGTCGCCCAGACCTGACGAAAATCGTCGTCATATGCGAATCCCCAAGGCAAGTGCGTATGCTTGTGATCGCATTCCAGGTTCATAGCCTCAATTGCAGGTGTATTGGCTATTACCCTTGTCCACTTATTGCGGCCCGAGCCAAGCATGCAAGCTTGGAAATCTCCAATGTAGATTTTCCAGCAAAGAAGAAGTTCCAGGACCCACATTGTAATCCAAAAGAGCGAACCCTTTGGGTTCTCCATTGTGACACACACTCCCAGCTCGCAACACAAGCTGAATATCCTGCATGCATATGCAAAGAGTTGATTAGCAATGTCCACACGTGTTTGGTCAGAATTGCTCAAGCCGTCCAACCCTTCAGGTTGCAAGACAGATCGTAATGGCTTAGGATCATTGGGAAACCGTCTGATCTCTCGAGCTCGCGAAGCAGTTCCGCAGACCGGGGCTAGATGCACCCACAGCAGTTGCGGTGACTTTAGCCAGGTCTCAAGCAGTTGTTGGTCATGGAGCAAAGTTAGATCCAATTGTACGATAGAGGTTCTGCATGTTCTTTTCCGAACTTTATCCACAGCAATCGAAGATTCCAGCCCAGCACCTTTGGCGACTGCACATAGAACTGCGGCACCTGCAAAAACCTCTATCATAAATAATTGCTCCACATTGGACCCAGCCCAGCTGCGAAACTGCACTGTACCATCCTTGAGTCAGGCACCTCCAGCAGCATGATGCTGCTGGAGCGAATGCGGCTTCTGACATCTTGGCTCTGCACACACGTGAAGTCCTCGTGCACACCTGCCACCCGGTTGAACTGAAGTATCTGGGCACCCAGACTTGCAGTTGAACGCAAAACAAATGGGATCACCCGCAGGGGTTTTATGCCATTTGCCCCTGAGCTCCTGTGGGGTCGCAGGACCTTTCTGACCCTTCTTGCCTTTGCCCTTGCCACGAGCTTTTCCTGATCCCTGCTGTTGCTGCTGCGAAGGTTGATACGGTTGGGTGCGCCATGATGTATTCTGGGAAGAAGATTGTGCTTTGGCCACTGGCGCCACATACAAAGCTATGTGGGGGTCATGCCTCATGTTGAGTAAAGCCAAGCCCAAGGGGTACGATCCATCTGCCGCCTGTCGAATGTCACCAACGACCGCGTGCAACCTGCTCCAAGCGGCTTTGTCACATTGAATCAACTGAGCAAGGCTAGGACGATTGTAGCCTGGAGGCGGCTCTCTGTGTAGAGCCTCAAAGAGAAACGTTTCCCATTCAGCATGCTGAGCAAACGACATAAGCTTTGCAAATTGCAAGGAAATTCCTCGTCTGATCAGCGCATAGTGTACCTTGATCTCGGAGTCCGTTGGGCTATTCAATTTGTCCTCAGAAGACTTCACAACAATTGAATTCTTCTCCAATGTCAGTTCGCGGCTCTTGCTTCCACCTTGTATTTCAGTCGATCGAGAGATGCACTGAGACAGATCGGGATACTTGATGGAGTTCTGCTCATACATCGAACACATTCTGTCTAGAACGCAATGTGCTGGCTCGTGTTCCCCACTGATGGTGATTCCAACCAAAGCCTGTCGGATGGCCTCCATTCTCTGATTTCTTTCTGCAAATGCTATCTTCCGAGGCTGGTCGTCAGTCTTCTCCACTGACTGCCTTAGTGTCGCTATCAAAAATGTTTGGGCCTCGAAAGCTGCTCGCTTCAAAATGGATGTCTCCTGCAATGTTGCGGCCCTTCCCAGAGCTGCCTGAAGAAAATTTCCGACAGCCAAGTCAGCTATCGGCTGGCCCGGTTGGCCAAGCGAGAAAGCAAGCTGTGAAAGTGTTGCGACACCATGATTCTTGATTGCAGTCACCGAGGCTGGAGCAAGGCCTAACTCCAGCAGCCTGCTTTCAAACTGAGCACCGCTATCTATTAGCGATGTCATGGCTCCCTCAGGGTCGCATGCGGTGAAATAAAGAAAACAAAATTGACAAGTAAAACTCAAGTCAACTGCATCCATGAGACATGCCATGCACCTGTGAACCTGGGCCTACAATTTTGAATCGATGTTAAAATCATGAAAGGTTTGTGACATGAAACAAAGGTGTGCAAACTTGTAAGAATCCACTTCTCTTTGAGCCCTCTGGCTGATCGAACCTTCATCACAATGTGAATGCTTCAGCTTAGCAATTTTCCTTTTCGTACCCTCCACCATCTGACCCCAGGAACCCTATTGGCAGAGTACCGAAACACAGGGATTTCAGCGTTCGAAACCCCACTTCGTGGGGTCAGATGAGGGGTCCCATACCAAGAGGAAATTTAGCACTTCAGCTTGACTTGCATTTGCAGCTTTCTGCCAAATCATGCAAGCTTCCCATGCAAAGCATGGCTCAACTTCGGAGTATAGGAAGAGAAACGAGAGAGAAGGTCCGAAAGAGTGAGAGCAGCTGAGGTGAGAGGACAAAGAGGATCATGGAGGAAAGGAAAACTCATCCAGGCAAAGCACTGGCTCGGTCTTTTGCATTCATCTCTTCGAGATCATGTCATGCTTGCCGCCTCTTGACTGCTTCGCCAAGAGCGATGTTGAGTTGCTCTAAGGACCTAATTCGGTTGTTATCCCTAGGAAAACACTTAAGGCACTTAGGAAGTTTAACTTCCAAAATCCGATCAAGCAAACGAAAATTCGAGGTCATCTTTGTCTTGCAAATGCTTACATTCTTGCCAGTTGGACATGAATGCACAATTGAGCTCTTGACATGGCGATAGTAGTCCTTGTCCACCGGCACCTGTTCACGGTACCTGGGTTCTGTCCAAGGCAACGCTGAAGTTTCCTCAGGGCTAAGTGAACTTGAACTGTCAGAGGAAGATGAACTCTCGCTTCCAGAGGACGATTCAATCTCAACCACTCCTGCACTAACAAGGGTTGAAGGAAAAAGTGTGAGAGCCTCTGCAGCATCCGAAATCTCCTTCAAGTCAAACAACTCTTCCTTGACACTTTCAACATCATTCACATGCTGCACTTCCTCTAAGGCTTGAGCGACGACGCCATCAGGCATCTTGACCTGCTCGACGGGAACCTCAGGGCCTTGAACATGGGGAGTCATAGGATTCAAAGCTGGAGTCCTCGGCACTAAACACGGAGTAAGAGGAACTGGAGTTGAAGAGATGCCAAACTCTCGCATGTTGTCATCTTCGAGTCCCAGTCCAATCCTAACACGCTTGATCATCATGCTAAGTTTGCGGATTGCTCTCGTCTGTAGGTGACGACTGTAAACCACTTCAGACCCGGATACTGCACTGCAGTGGTGGGCAAGCACAGCCCTGGTCTCTTTGTCCAATCCAGCACGAGCAGACCAGATGATCAAGCTAGCCTTCAATGAATGGCTCCTAAAGGTCGATGAATCTGGCGTCCCTTCGAGCAATCCACGCAGCCAAGTCCCGGCCTCTGTTGTCGAGAGAGGTCGTGCATGGAATCCTCCACCAGCTTTTGGCGCAGGCATCAGTGGTCCAAGCGGCTCCTTGTGGATGTCCAAGCCTGCTTCCTTGTACACTGAAAGAAACGTCTTCAGCCATTCATCACCCGAAACACCAGTTGCAGGTATGACCAGTGGGAGATATTGTTCACGCCTTAAGCCTACCGATGCCGTCTTGTGCTCCGTGGTGAAAAGTGTCAAGCAACCATGACGACCATCTTCAATGCTCACATGACTGATGTATCTCACATCGGACCACCGAGCTCTTCCATAGATGCAACATAGGAACACACCAGCACCCAGTCGGTCAGTAATGTTGCCAGAGCCATCCAACACTGAATGCAAGTGTCTCATGTGAACCAACTCCAAGCCAGGCGCCTGTTTAGTCGGACCTTTGTCCCGCTTCTCGATAGCAGCGAAGCCCAAAAGTCTCCTTGACGACAAGATGCGGTCTGTTCCTTCAAAGTCCAGGGTGAATTTAGCAAACCTCACTGTCTCAAGGAATGATGTCTGAACAGTGAATCCACGCTGACTAGTCTGTCTCTGCCGTTTCATCGCAATGAAGTACTCCCAAACAGCGTCTTCTTCAAGAGGGAATGCCACACAACCGTTGTCCGTACCGTACCCACTAGAATCATGCCATTTGATGAACTTCTTCAATGCACCTGCACGCTTCAACAATGTCGATGGGCTCTTGACTCCGAATGCAGCCTTCAAACATTCAGTTGCTTGTACACCTGTTGAATCCCGTTGGAGCAAAGCTGCAAGCTGCTTACCTACTCCAGAGCAAGCCCAATCCAGAGATAAAATATCTAACCAGATTCCACAAGCAAGTTCGAGTTTGTTGTTTTTGTCAGCGAAATACTCAAGATCAGGAAGGTGTCGCACTGCTTTGACATACTTTGCACTGTCATCTGAAGGTTGCAATTCTTGCAATACTGAAGATGGCACCCCAGCTTCACTACTCTCAGCTCCATGCGGTTCTGCAATGCCAGGGCATGTAGGCAACTCTAAGTCAACGTCTTCACGAAACACTGCAGCACAAGCTCCCGTCTCCCAAGGAAAAGCCAGTGAAGAATGCTCTGCCCTGTACTCAGCAAAACTCGTAACCACCATACTGTTCCATGTATGAGAATCTACTGCTCCACACTCATCATCAGCATACCAGTCCCAATCTTCTATGACATCGGAATCATCAACTTGTTGTGTATCACTTTCCATGGTCAGGTCAACCTGGTCGCTGAGATCGTGACGTTCCGCTGTAGCTCCACGTAGCAAACTATGGTAAGCAGATGAACTAGCAGTCTGCCAATCAAAGTCTCTTGCAAAAGAATCCACAGCATTGCTACCTGAAGCCTCTGTCTGAGAACCTATTGGCCTGTCAAGCAAATGGACAAAGCTATCAGCAGGAGGCAACTCAAATGTATCAGGTGGGTCATCTAGACCCTCAAGATCCAAACTCTCCATGGCTGCCCCCGTGTCCGATTTCAGACAGAAATACAGCGGGTCCCACCCACCCACCACTTGAAAGGAGCAGCTGCACGTCAACATAGATTGACTCTTCACTCCAAAGACAACTCGATCACTTCGTGAGCTTCATCTTATTGATACTGATATTGATCGAAAAAAATTGGAAGTCAAACGTCCGACCTATAGAAAGTTGCAGCAGGCAGTCAATCAAATTAGGAAGAAGATCACAAATGTGTGCACAAATGACGAAACCCTAAGTTTCACAATGTTTTGTGTTCCGGGATGTGTCACTTGGTAAGCCCGTCACAGCGGCAGGCATGGAGGTCAGTTGACAAAGAAATCAGCAAAAATTGCACCTCCCCCTGGCAAAACGCACATTTGCAAACCCAAAATTGCGGGAAAAAACAAAGTTGGGACACTTTTGGAACACTTTTGATGCGCAAAAAACTGCACGGCGCTGTGGCAAAGCGCGCGTTTGCAAACCAAAATCGGAAAAACCCAAGGCGTCACGCCATTCAATGCGCAAAACATGCACCGGGGCAAAACACACATTTGCAACGTTTTCAAATCATCAAAACCTATGGATTTTGCGACGTTTTCAAATCTTCGAGGAACCACTGACCAAGATCATCGTCATCATGATCATCATCCCCATCGTCATCTTCATCCTCATGCTCATCATCATCAACACCATCATCATCATCATCAACAACACCATCATCATCATCACCTTCATCATCCCCGTCACGTCATGTTCCTCCTCATCCTCATCATCATCATCACCATCATCATCATCAACACACTCATCATCATCACCATCATCATCATCATCAACGCCATCATCATCATCATCATCATCATCATCATCATCCCCGTCATCCTCATGTTCCTCCTCATCATCATCATCATCACCATCATCACAATCATCATCATCATCATCATCATCATGACCATCATCATCATCATCCCCGTCATCCTCATGTTCTCCTCATCCTCATCCCCGTCCTCATCACCTCCATCATCACCATCATCATGACCATCATCATGATCATCCCCGTCATCATCATCATCATCACCATCATGATCAACATCATCACAATCACAATCATGATCAACATCATCACCACCTCCTCGATGTCCTCATCATCATCACAATCACCATCACCATTAGGATCACGATCATCATCATCACCACCACCACCGCCACCACCACCTTCATCATCATCATCATCCTCATCATCGTCATCGTCATCGTCATCGTCACCATCATCATCATCATCATCATCATCGTCATCATCATCACCATCATCATCATCATCATCGTCATCGCGATCGTCATCATCATCATCATCATCATCATCATCATCATGGTCATAGTCACGGTCATGGTCATGGTCACGGTCACAGTCATGGTCATGGTCATGGTCAGGGTCAAGGTCATGGTCACGGTCACGCTGGTCATGGTCATGTTCATGCTCAATGTCATGGTCATGGTCATGGTGGTCATGGTCATGGTGGTCATGGTCATGGTGGTCATGGTCATCGGCATCGTCATTGCCAGCGTCCTAGTCTATCATAGGTAGTAGTAGGAAGCTCATCTAATCTGGGTGTATAAATTTTTTGCACACAGAATGCAGGTCACTATGCGTCCAGAAAGATGCCGAAGAGATCCTAAGATCAATTAAAGGATAAGATGACCCAAGGACGCCGCTTTTGCACTGGTGGCAGTAATTAAATGTACCCACTACAAAAGACTCAAAGATCCCAATCAATGAGAGTACATTGACTAGCGCACAGTGAGACTCAACTGCCAGCGTGAATCCGAAGGATGAAGCCAGTCCATAGAATTCTATTTTCTTCTCAAAGCAACTTTAAGTGAAGTTCAAAGGCAAAAGAATTCTGAAGCTTCAAAGATCCAAAAGAAACACATTCAAGACAAGTCACAATTACCAAGATACATCCGTGTTGGATTTTCATGTGGCTCTAGGTCGCTCATCGGTTCTAGGGAACCTGGTGAGGATCTGACTGCCGGCAATATTGTGGACCTGCAGCACCTCTGGGACGCCTTAGACTGGTCTAGTGGTTCACGGCTGAAGAAAAACGGTGCTCTTTGTACTGGATCAGCACCTCTGATGCTTCAGCACCTCTTTGTACTTTCGATGATCAAAGGTACGAAGAGCACCTCCACGATATCGCCAAGCAGAATCGGCAGTCAGATCCTCAGGATTATGAAAAACGCAGAGCGGCGCAGCAGCTCTTTTTCACTCGGGTTCTTGAGCCAAACCGGTATTGGTTCAGCAACGTCTCAAGTCAGTCTTCCCTAAGAAGATCTCCAGACGACTTCAGTCTACTCAACTCTTTCTTAGAGTTCAACTTCTTCTCAAAGCAAGTTCAAGTCAAGTTCAAAAAGTCAAAAAGCAACTCAAGCTCCAAGATTAAAAAGAAACTACAAGTCAAAACGACACCTACTGCCTCTAGCGGCTTCCTAAGCTTCCTAGATGCTATACAGTCCTACTAGATGAGTTTACTACCACTACCTATGATACACTATGGAGCTTCCTGACACAAACTGGCAAAGTTTGGGTCAGCAGTCAAACCAAAACACACAAAGACCAAAAGAGGCCAAGGCAAGACAACACAGGGACCCAAAGAGGTACCACCACCGATCCTTACTCAAGCAAATGAATTAATTTCAAAGTGTTATGGAAACGTACTCTATCCTGTACAAACAGGTCTCCTAACTTTCACACCCCTTCTCGGTTCCATAACCTTGACCTTCCCTGGAGAACCTTCCAGAACTCATTCACCATTAAGGCTCGGACTTATACAACTAAGGTCCTGGCTATCAACTAAGCTCCTGACTCTTAAGCTCTGAACGTTTCATGTCACCACATTCCAAGAGGACACAAAAGAGTTTCAACAACACCACAAGTTCAACAAAGGTTTCAAGAGTTACCCTCAGACTTTTCTTTTGAGATAATTTGGATGGCATCACGGTTTGCACATCCTTTCTCTTTGAAAGTCATCATCGGGTAAACGGCAGCAGAAAGAAGCATGAGCACGCAGAGAAAAAGGAAACAGAACACTCAAGTTTTTCAAAAACAACCACAAACGAACTGTTTCAACAAAGTTTGCAACTCTAGGTTGAAGAACAAACAATCTAGGAACATGTTCACAGAGGACCTCAGTCAAAGAAATCTAGGGAGAGTGTGAAGGGTATCCTTTGGATAAACTCACATTCTGCACAGCTATCATCTTCTAGATGGTACAGTGCCTAGGGAAAAGACTGAGATTCGAAGTGGACATGCACTCAACCTAGGAAAAGAGATTGCAAAACTCTAGGATCTTTGTTTTGTTTTTCCAACATTCAACAACGGCTCAAGCTTTCCACGACCTTTTGAATGCCTGGCAAACGGGCAATTTGTTCAAAAACCTTTGGAGCATTCAGGGTGATGCTCATGAAATGCTGTGTCCTGCCCGAAGGCAGTCCAAACATGGACTCAGAACGATCGTATCCCTTTCCATGATGTGGTAGCAGTTCTTGGTCATATGAATGGCACCGCCGTGACGCAACTGGTATAATTTCTGTCTCTGTTTCAGTTCAGGGGGCATCGCCTTTGGTGTCACTCCAATTGACTTTGGTGGAGACTTATACTGAGGTGGAGGCATTGGTGATGTAGAGCTTGCAGATGTTGACAAACTCACAGTCGACACACTCGATGAAGATGTCTTGATCTCATTGATCACTGAACTCAGCCAGACGACCTCCACATAGGCCTGATGTGCCTTTTCAGCACCTTCCACATCATCACAAATATCCCACACAGAACTACCACAAGTAGTAGAAGCAGAATCTCAAGAAATTCCAACATGGCTTTCCACACTCGATGATTCCTAACAGCTTCTCACTTGAAATGAAAAATGAAAAGAGAAACAAAGATCATCATTCCATTTCATGATTCAAAATTCGACTGAAACTTCACTGAAGAAATTCAAAGTTCGACTGAAACTGCAATGCAAACACCACTGAACTCCTAGT
>VSDK01023941.1:0-23326 GCA_009767595.1 Symbiodinium kawagutii
CAGAACATCTCGTTGAGGAGGTTCAGGAGGTGGGCACTGCCGTTGTCGTCTTGGCAAAGGGATTGCAGGAATTCATTCGACATGCCGGATGCTCCAGTAGCTTTGCCAGGTTTGAGCGTGCCAAGGGCCAGCCGGAGCTCCTCTCTTGAGATTGGCTTGGGCTGGTTCATCGCCATGTGGGCCTCCATAACGGCCAGGAATGGTCTGCACTCCTGGTCTCTGTCGATGAGGGCGGTCTTGGCAAAGACCTGGTTGAAGTGTTGCCGTGTGTCTGCTATAGCTGCATGGGGGCTACCAGATGTAGCGATGAGGCAACTCCAGTCAGGGCTGGGCTTGCGTCTGTTGTGGAGGAAAGCGATGGCAGCGGTGTCGCCGGCAACTGCTGCAGCATGAAGGTCTGCGACCCAGGTGGCACGTTCCTGGCGTCTCAATGCTAGGATCCTCCGAGTCAGTGAAGCACGCATGGCAGGGTTCGCCTCGTTGTTGCGGATGGCACAAAGCTGCTTGAGTTCGACAGAGTCTTGGTACTTTCGACTCCGAGTTCTGTAATGGCAGGATTGGGATAGTTGACAGATCCCATGCCAGGTAAGAGGCAGTGCTGAAGGCATTTCCTGGAGGCCAGCGGCAAGACGAGAACGGTCAACTGACCATTTTCCAGCGCGAGATTGGCGTCTGGGGGCACAACGTCTAATGGAAGGGAAAAGGAGCACAGTGTTGAAGTTGACAAGCTTGTGGTCCGTGGGCAGGAGGGAGTCCAGGTGTGGGAAGACAAGTGGCGGCATCAAAGGCAATGCCTCAGGGGCCACCATGCGCATGAAGTTGGGGGTGGCCACGAAGAAGTCGTAGGTCCTGTGCTTCCAGGTGGCCTCCCTGGGCATGATGAGTTCCAGGTTCTCTTCAGCGACTAGGCATTTGAAGTCTTGGCATTGAGCATCTGTATTGGCATCGGTTGGCATGATGTTCCAATCTGCGCATATCAGGCAGGGTGCATTTTGTTTTCGTTGGAGGATGTGGTGAAGTTCACGGATAGCGCTAGTGTAGTCAACGGCCGGGAGTTGGTGATGAGGAAGATGGCCTGAGAAGAACCAAATCTTTGTTCCACTTTTGTGGAGGATGTGGGCTCCAATGAACCGGGACCCCTTGAGGGTTTGTAGAATGCAGTCCGCATATGATTTGTCAATGAGGATTGCTTGTCCCAAGTGGCTTTTGAGATCGTCTGTACAAATGATCCAGTGGTCCTTGAGTGCAGGAGGCCCTTCATCTCGACAGGTTGCAAGGAGGGGAGGTCCATCTGCAGCAGTGGTGCCTTGAGCAATGCCACCAACCTCCTGGAGAGCAAGGACATCAAAATGAATTCGCTGATCTGACAGCACGTCAGCAACCTGGGTGAGATTTTTGCCTCTCACATTCCAAGATGCCACCTGTAGGGCTTGGAGGTGAGATGGGCTGGATTGAGATCGCTGGTGCTGTCTTTCAGTCACTTGCAGGGTGCTTTGGTCCCGTTCGAGTCATTCAGTGTTGAAATTGGACACGGCCTGCTCCAACGCCGCGATGGGCTTGCCCGTGGCGGAGGACAGGCGAGTCAGGTCCAGGTAGAAAGTGATGTGGTCGGAGCCCTTTGAATCAGAGTAGGTGGTGGCATGAATGGTGTCACTAGCGTTGGCACGCAAGTCTGACTGCTTGAAGGCGACCATGCGCACATCATCAAGCCATAGGATTTGCTTGTTCCAGTCTGCATCGATACGACCAGATCCGGAGGGCCCCGAAACATGTTGGAGAAGGTCTGAAGCGAACTTGGTGGCTCTGTTGTTGAGCCGTTTCTGCGCGCTCTTGTGTTGGGTGAGCCAGGCTTTCTTGCCAGAGCTGGGGAGTACATGTTGGTCCTGGTTCTCCACCTTGAGTTTCAGAAGGCGGCGTTTAGCCTCAGACTCAGGGAGGGGTTGAAGTAGTACATGGCATGTGGAGGCCCGGCGCCCATAGACGACGACCTCACGGACAATGTTGGTTATGTCTAAGGTCTGTAGGAGAGTTTTCGCCTCATACTCAATCGTTTCTCTGCGGGTGTCCATGTGCCAGCCGCCAAGGATCAGGCGATTCCAGTCCATGTCACCCATTGCATATGTAGGGGCCATTGGAGGGTTGAAGTCATGACGAGGGCGCAGTGGAGATGTCGACGCTGCTCGTGGGGCAAGGTCAGGCGCATGTGCACGGGAAGCCGTAGGTGGCGCCGAAGGGGCTCTCTTCAGTTCCTGTACTGTAGCGGACAGTCCCTTGAACTCGTGCTGTAGGTGAGCAACCTGTCTGTGAATGTCCTGGTTGGAGACCTGTTGTGTTTCCAGCACTTGCATGCGCGCATCGATTTGCGCAATTTGTGCCGAGTTTGTGGCAAGTTGGCTGCTGTGAGAATCGACTGTTGAAAGAATTGCCTGCTGGCTTGCATGCAGCATGTCGAGCTTCCGCCCGAGGTTGTCTTGAATGCCTGTTAGCATTGCAGGTAGGAGTTGCATGAGCTGCTCTGGAGTTTGTGCATTGTTTGCCTGGGCAAGGAGCATGCTGGGGGTGGTTTGTGGGCTCCTGGGGGCTCCAAAGTCAGGAAGGGGCATCTCGTCAGCAGCATCCACGGGTACAACATCATCGTCATCATCATCACTGAGCTCACCTCCATCAAGTCCTGCATGCCTCGTTTTCTTCCGGGGTGGAGACATTGCAAGAAGTTGCACCTCACCCTTTTTCTCAGTGTCATGCTCTTCGTTTGCGGAGCTTTCCAAGTCAATTGCTTTCGCCACTTTCTCCATGGATGAGTCTTAGGCACAGTAAAGTATGGTTTCCTAAGATAAGCAGGGGGGACTTGAGCATTAAACGGCCTTGAGCCGTAGCCATGTTGGAGTTTCATAGTTGGGTTAAAGCCAATGGGGGAAACCCTACTAGTGGTTTATGGTTTCTTTTTGTCATTTTTTATCACCATATCATTGACACCGGGGGGAAACACTACCTACTTATGTTATCACAAATGGCTCACAAGGGTTGATTATTAGCGTATAAGGATGAAGGGGAAGTGGGATGTGCTTGCTTGTTGTACAGCTCTGTTTGTCGAAGCGCAATTGCATCAATCTCTCTCTCCATCACCATCCCGCAGGTCCAGCTAGGCTATTGCATCAATCAAAATTGTTATTTAGTATTGCTGAATGATCAATCTATGATTTGAATGGTGTGCAAGCATGTATTGTGCAATGATTGGGCCTACGAACTATAACCAATGTCAAGTAAACATAAACCCTGATTGAGCAAGACGAATGAGTGTCAACATCCAGCAATGATAGGGTTTATCAACTAGTAACTAGTATCAACAACATTTGAGAATCACCATTTCATGATCAATGATAGGGGAAACACAACTCCAATCCACCGCAAACAACCTTGATGAGCAAGGAGTGTAATGTGGAGGGGCTTCGATGAATAGCCATGAAAACTAATCAGCCAAAAATACTACATTTGTGACTTACGTGCTACAAAACTATTCGTACTAATTGCTACGACCATTATTTTCATATACCACCACTATTGTCGTTGCCCATTAGCACTCATAACTATTGGTTCTACAACAAGGACCATCAACCTGATCAACCATCAATGCTTGGTCTGACTAGTACTTCACCCGTCGGTGACTTCTAAGGTGCAAACCCTCATGCGTTGGGTGTGGCAGGTCATGATCGAAGTGTCTTCATGTTCCTGGCAACGACCCATGGAGGGCCTGCGATCACTAAATTAATGCATACGCACATGCAATTACACCTAGGTGCGCATATGGATACAAAACCCATATAACTTGTATACATATATATACTACTGTATCTCTATTTATCTATATCTATCTATATCTATATATCTATATATACACACACATATATATATATATCTCTATCTATCTATCTATCTATCTATCTATCTATCTATCTATCTATCTATCTATGCACACCTGTTCTCGCTATATATAGCTGCTACGGTTTTTTTTTTGGGCCAATGATATGCTGGATGTTCGCTACCCCAGGACCCAACGTCCATAAATTCTTCACCAGGAGGCATAGAAGGGCTGCATATTGTACCAATAGTTCATGTTTCCTTGGCGCGTGCATGCGCGCGCACAATGCGCCAAGTGAGCTCATGTCTCCGTAAAGTCAAGAGGCCCAGAATCGCTGCCAGCAAAGTTGCACCGAAATACCTGGGAATTGCAGTCTCCATCTCTGCCCAGCTTGTGGGTTGCTCGGCTTCTCTCTCAGCCACTTCTCTCGGACAGCCAGGAGAGTCATTAAATAAAAAGTGGGCGGTCTTGATTTATAACGTGCAACTGCACGTAGTGTAAATGATCGCCTACTACCGATCTTGTTTTATGACCGGTTGCAATCGAGTGGACATGTCTCGGGGATCACTGGAAGCAAAGTATTTTGTTCATGCTTTCTCCAGCGAGATGCGCTAACGCTGCAAACGTAAACCACGACGGATCTTGCTCGCGGACATGATTCCTGTAGAAAAAAAGCTGGGCATGTCACTAGGAGCCCCCTGATCCTGATGTTTTGGGGCTCTTGTAGTCACATGCAATGCGTGCAATATATGACTGATTGAGATTTCCGCATTTTCCGTGTCCCAGCTCCAGCTATGTTTTGGCCTACGGCCCCGTGCAGCCCTCGCAAGGAATGGAAAGTAATATGATCAATCTAGCAACAACGTGTTCAACCTGAATTCATAAGTCTCTCAGCGTTCGAATATGAATGGAGCTGCACACTTTGCAAACACAACCGAAGGAGTAGGGCATGAACTTGCAAGGAAACGTCCAAACCAACACCAAAGGCTAACCAGCCTTTTCAGGTCCTGCGTGCAAAGAACGCCGCAATGCCTGTGAGAGCCAGTCCAGCTGTGACAGATGCCCAGGCCAATGAATAGTTCCAATAGTGTAGCTGAAAGGACCTTGCGAACTCCAGAACTTCCCAGTCGTCAACTCACCTCCATATCAAACATGGCCGTTCTCACACTTGCAGCCGAGTGACAGGGCAGCAAAAATGCCTTGCCAACAAAATCCCCCCCAAAAAAATAGGAAAAAGAGACAGGCAACACACAGCAGTGAAAACTGGTATGAAAAGGCGCGAGAATGTGAAAGATTCGAATGTGAAAGATTCTGACAATGTGCCGCCAAGTATTAACGCATGACCCTTTCTGCAAGAGCGGGATTGAACGTGCACCCACTGTTCTGGCCAAGCGTCTGCAAAACAGAGCCCAGGGAGTCACCAGGCTTACGAAAATGGCAACCAGATTTAGCCGCTTTCCTAAGTATTTCAGCTGTCCATTC
The DNA here is from genome assembly GCA_009767595.1 of Symbiodinium kawagutii. Lineage (NCBI taxonomy): Eukaryota > Dinophyceae > Suessiales > Symbiodiniaceae > Symbiodinium > Symbiodinium kawagutii. Next base: position 5,342 of record VSDK01023941.1, read on the forward strand.
AGGCATTCAATGGCTTTCGTGAACATGCGCTGTACAATTGATCATGCCAAATGTGTTGAATTGCTAAAAGTTTGCAACCGCATGCTAAATCACTATGCAAGGGTAAATTGTTCAAACGGAAGCGTGCAGAGACAAGTGTTATGAAGGTGACTCATTCGAAGCGAAGACAGAGCACGTCACACGAAGAAGACGTGAGAATTTCAGTACAGCTCGGAAATAACCAATGCTTGACGTCAATCTCCGGCAGCAATGCATGTTTGCTAAGGGCTATCCGTACGCCAGGAGTCGCTTGCCCGGTGTGAAACTGCTGAAGCTGCTCTGATCTTTCCGGATGCCACCCTGGACAGCTCCATATGCTGGATCCTAGGCCCACGATGGCCGGTGCAGCCATGATGTAACCCCGAAGCTCTGAATGGCATGGCAACAACAGCATGAGCCCCATGGATCCCCACGGTGCTACCCCCATCCGCTCTTCATGGTGTGGGCCCACTGAAAGATCCATCAGGTTTGGACGGTTCTGTGGGTGCTGTCGAGGCTCCATGTCGAGCGGCACCGCTTCATTCAGGGCCGGCTTGAGCCGGAAGCTGCGCCCATCCCTACCATAGGATCCTAGCTATGAAAGGGTCTGCCACTCGAACTGAGCGTATCTGGGCGTGATGTTTGACCACCACTATCACCAACCATTAACCACCATGACTCATGGCACGGAAATAGAAACCATCAGTAACTATTGCACCCTTACAGGACAATGACACCCACCATCAAGAGGCATTTTTAACCTTCCAGGAAAAGCACACTCAAAGAACCAGCAGCTTGCCTGGCCCAACTGGCCTTTCGACCACCACCTGGCGAGCTGGAAGCAGCTTGGGAGTTTTAAATCGCATAGTAAAGGTTAGCAAATTGCAAATAGAGGTTCCCATACCGGATTATATACGTATAAAAATTAGTTAAAGCATGTTCAGTTCTAACTTTTTGCCTCCTTCAGGGACCGAAACTCAATGTCAGGGAAGCGGTGTGGCACATGTAAATATATGTATCTATCTATCTATCTATCTATCTATCCATCTGTCTGTCTCTGTCTGTCTGTCTGCCTGCCTGCCTGTCTGTCTGTCTGCATGTGTGCACATGTAACTTTATTTCTGTATATAGATGAATATATATATATATATATAATTAAACATACATAAATAGATAAGCTAAAAATAGAAAGCAATAGACCCTGGACCCCAACAAATTCCGGTTCTTGACACTTCGCCTTGTTGATCAAGGCCCCGTTGAGTATTCGAACTGCCGTCTTTGCCTTGGACAAGCCACATGACAGGCTCGCTGGGTGCCGTGTGCTCGTGGCAATGTTGAAAATTCAAAAAGCTGGGCTGCACGATTCAACGCTTGGAGAAAGCTCACGTGTAAAAAAAGAAGAAGAGGAAAATGAAGAAGAAAAGAACGGGAAAGTTACTGTGGAGAAAGAATCAGAGACAGCCTGTGCAATCTCATGTATCCAAGTGAATGCTTTTGCTGTGGGATGATGTGGTACTACTGCATGGACGTGTGGGGGAGAGCAAATACACGCAAATACCCAGGCATAACAGAGAGACTGTTATGCTGAGCATTCAAAGGAGAGATGGAGGATGATGGAAGTAAGCACTCAAAATGAGCTGGCCCTGAGTCATGTTCACAGTCTTGTCACTTCTCTTATCCAAAAAGTGCTATGCACAATCCATCTTGGGCATGGCGTCGCAAAGCAGGTCTGCTGTGCCAACTTGAAGGATTGCAAGAGCACCAGAAATAAACTTCTTCAGTCACAGGATCTGGACAGAAACTGTCCTTTGCCAGTGCTATCATTGGGCAACAGTCAGGCATCACCCAGGTTGGTGGGTTGGAGGTAAGGTGGTTGGGGAAATGAAATTTCACATGTTCAGAAATGTTCCTCTTGCACTCTACCTCGCGAAAAAACATTTCTACGCAGCTCCTATCAGCTCCTGCTCTGTCTTGGCAGTTGTTCGAATCGTTTTGCCCCCCCCACCTCTTGTGACATTTAGGGTTCCGGCTTAAGAAAACACAGAACTGATCATAATTGCGGTGTGCAAATCCATGTCCCCGAGTCATACGACCCGATCATTCACATGCACACTGGCAACCCCCTCCCACGCATTTCTTTTGGGGATTCGGTAAAGATAGACTCATAGACAAAAAAAAAAAGATATATATTATGCAAAATACATGCATCTCTCTCTTATACTTATATATGTCTCTCTTGGGAATATAACTCACCACGCACTATGTAGCCACGATGCCGCATGCCAGGATAACATAGTATGAGAACCACGTTCCAATAGACATGCTCGTTCAATTTGTAGACTACTTCTGCGCTGGACTCTTTTGCGGTTGGGCAATCTAACCCGCGAAAGAAAATCCGGGTGAAAAGGGGATTCAAGACCGATAATGACGACACAGCTCTCTGCCAGAAAATCTCTCTAGTGGTTTTCTGAATCGACGCATTTGAGATGTTGCAGGTGTTGGGCACTTCTATTCATTTCTAATATCTGACACCCATGGGACCCATGATGACCTTTTTCACCACAGCATGGCACTGCACAGTGTTGAAAGGCTTTCAGATGCTTTCAGGCCAGGTTGCTACCGCATCTAACAGGAACTCAGCCAAGTGGGAAAAAACAAATGCTGAAAGCCCACGAAAGCTCGGTATGTGCATCCTTCCACGCCACAGTCCCAAAAGTAACGAACATGTTCCAACCTACTTACGCACATGGCGACATTGGGGGGTGCTTGTACGGCAGGTCATAGGAGGATGCTACTGGAGCCTTCAGTGCTGAGAATGCTTGATGCAACGTGCCTGGAAACTCGCAGGTGCACCAAGTCCAAAAAAGTTCCGTTGAGCAGTTTCAGGAAGCTTGTTAACACAAGGCCTTTCGAAGTTATAACCATCCGCGAGGATATAGAGTAGAGTATTCCCTCTACATATACATACATACATATATATATATATATTCGATATTTGAATGTATGTGAACCATTGTGAATCATGTGCCAATACTCCATGGTTAGCTACATATACTCTACACAATCTCCAGTACACTGCAATGATCTCCTGGAAGTCCGAAACTGCTCACTGCTTCGCCGGTGACAGAACCTGGGACACGAGCGCATGAGCAGGGGCCGAAACTCGGCTGCATGCGTATATATATACATATACATACATACACATGATTTCACTGATTACACATGAAACATCATGTATCTCTGTGTGTGTGTGTCCCTTTGGATCCCTTTGTGTTTTCCATGGTCAACTGTCAAAAGTCTCAGTTGAAATGTTTCTGGGCTACCCGTGCCACGCCTGGTCCCTGATGGCTGACAGCGAAGCACTGCGGAAGACATCCGCCTGGCAGCTGGAGGGCCTGACTTTTGTTTAGTGGTTTCGATTGGGGCTTCGAACAGCTTGCTGCGGTTTCATCCCCCAGTGGTTAATAATAGTGGATACAAATAACAACCAACAATTTTGCCCTGGTTTAATCCCCTAGTGGCTAATAATAGCGGATAACAACCAACAATAATCCCGGGAAAAATGTCTGTATCGGTTGGCTAAACCAGAAACACTTGATCAAAACATGTCAAGTCCAACGGCTCAATCATCTCGAGTGGGTAGTCAAATCAGACTTTGCGACGGGCCTGGGGCACACTCTGCGTCCGAGTTCCCGCAAAGCGGCGTCGACTGCCCACTGCTCCAGGCGTCCTCCTCAACACGGAACTCACATCCCACATCGCCAATAGGCCTCCTATACGACTTGTATGCGTATGTGCCGTATGTGTATGCATGTACTTGATTGCACAGTATCGCACACATATGCGTGACTTCACCGAATGCCTATGCGAAGTTCGAGATGGCAAGTCGGTGTCAATTGATTAAGCTGGCAAATTTAGATACTTGAACAGTGTGCAAACCTTACCAGTACTGTGACTAATGACCAAACAAAATGGTTTGCAAACGCAATGCGATGCGCATGGTGACTCATTATGCATCATTATGCGATCGTTTTGTTGACAGTGGTGCGTGTTGCGAGGTGTTGCGTGATGTGGGGTAGTGGGGCGTGGTGGAAAACAAAGGCCGTGCAACAATCACAATGGCTTGACGAGCATCCCCAGAGTTCCCCAATAACGGGTAAGTTTTTTTGGTGTGGCTCGCGGAGACTTTGGGTCAGTCTTTTGTAATTACTGACTTATGTGCTTACTTATGTATACTTATGTTGTTTTCCCTTGTGCAGCTTTCCATTTTTTGTCACTGCGCCCTCCATTGCGCATCCAAAATTGTTTCATCGCTGCGTGGATTCGAACTAAAATGTTGAAATTAGAGCGCGCAGAAAGAAGCCACGCCATTTGCGAGCAAGGCTCCGAACCACAAACTGGCCCACAGAGATGGAGGCAGAAGGATCTGCCTGCCCGTTGAGACTGCCAAAGTTCTTTGGACCTCAGGCCGCTAGGCACTTTGCACATATTTGTGTTATGACATGTGCTTGCTGGCAACGTTGCCACTGAATAAATCTATGATATGGTTGATATGGTTGGATCGGCCTTCTTCTCTGGACTCCGCATTGAAGTTGTCCTCATTCGTCAGCGGCGGGAAAAGAATCTCCTGAAAAAGTGAGGCACAGGAAACAGTGCACAGCTGCGGCAAATTTCAGCAATCCTTCCTGCTCTCCTCAATTGACAACGAGCATACATGAGCATACTGGGCTGTCCATGACCCAAAAAAATGATGCATCTGACCATTTTGGGTCACTTGCATAGCCGGGGGTTTCCACCTGGGTGCTCAAGTTGCTTTGAATGCTGTTCCTGAAGGGAAATGCCAAAAAAGGTGGCAGGAAGCCACAGGCTAGTGCAAACATGTGCAAAATTGGTCTCGGGTATCCATTGCTTGTCATGCAAGCTCCCCCAATCACAGCCTATTGCAGATCAAGAATCTAAGTTTTTCTTCAGCGCCGCCTTCTTTTCAGGATCGCGGAACCTTGCTGGCTTGGTGGCATGCCTTCTGAGCTTTGCGTGATTCATTTCAGAAAAATCAATTACGACACACTACGACCATGCAAATCTCTCAAGACCCGAGCTTGACAATCCCAGCGAAAGCCCTTCCCTCACACCAAGCCATCTTTTTTTCACTTCATAAAACTGACCAAACAAGAAGGCCGAAGGCCAAGAACATGTATCCTCTCTTCACTTGAGTCACCAACTACCCACGCGTGCTATGCTTCAACCGGGAGCATCAAAGCTTTGTTACGCCTTGGAAAACCCTGAGCTATGAGGCCACCCTGGTAGAGCTTAGCTTCACAAGTTTGGATTTGCACCTTGCCCTCTGAGACGCATCAAAAAAGAAATCTTATTGCACTGTTACCCATAGAGTTTCATCAAACCCAACAGTCCGAATAATTACATCAACTAGGTGTACTTCAACTCTTGGGTCCCCTTCGGTCACCCCTACATTTTTGTGCACCTGGAGTACCTGCAATCCCCCCAAACCCTCTGTTTTGCAAAGAATATATACATTTGGTGGCCAGGGCGGGGTTAAAACTTGGGGGATGTTGCAACCTAGAACAAGTATGTTGAACAGGGACCAGATCAGTCGAAAATCACAGGACTTTGGTCTCGACTGGCCTGTAATGCCTGCTGGTCAGAAGTTCACAAAGGAAACGCCCCAGGTCTTCCACATCTTCCTCGGTAAAATCCTGAGGATGCACATGCGTACACTCACAAGCATAATGAAAGTGAATAACCACAAAATGACAAGATAACAACCTCGGACACGGAAGTCATAGAAAACTAAGGCATCTGGATGGTTTGGCAGTGCATCTTTTGAACCTGCCTCGATGGCCCAGGGTGCTGGTGAGGAAACGGGAACCATTGGCATTGGCGTGTCCTCAGCTGTCACAGGGATCAATGGCTCCGAAGCTTTGCCGCGCAGGACGCCCAGCCAGGACACAATGACTCTCTTTCCTGGGCCGAAGGCAGCTATGCATATCTAAGCTGCTGAAGGATTTGAAGGTTCGAAATGGTTCGAATATGCTTGAAGAAAAGGATATCTTTTCAAGAGCGTGCACACATGCCACATCATGCCACATCATGCCACACATACATACATGCGTGTATGCACATATCTGGATTATATAGATATATATATATATATACATAGTAATATATAAGCATCGTATCCTATATGTGTACATGTTTAAGTTTAATCTGCAGATATTCCTGGATATTTCTGGTGCAACAGCTCCTCACAGCACTATGAGCACATGCCTGTTTAGGAGCTGCCCCTAGCCACTAGCACTAGGTTTACCATGATTTAATATGTCCACCATTTTCCACCCAAAATGTCTGATTTGCCATTTGATTGTTTCCCGTGCCCCTGTCACACAAGGGTGCCTTGCCTGCATAGCTAGCAAGTCAACTGCGGAGCAACACATTTGCCACCCAGCTGCGGAATGAACGTCCCAAGCTCATTAGCACGAGACTGCCAATCATGGCTGCAACTGCTGCACATGCATAAGGATATCGAGGATCTATACTAAACCTCAAGCGCAGGCGGAGCCGTGTGAGCCTGCTGGGCACATGCTTCGTAGAATCGTTGGCTAAGACTTTCTTTCTCTGAAGAGAGGCTGTCCCAAAACGAAAGCTCCTCACCCAGCCGTTTTCAAAGAGAGCAAGAGACATCGAGTAAGAGAAGAAGGAGAGAGTAGAGAGAGGACAAAAAGAAACCGAGGTCCTCTAAACCGGTCGGACAGCTGCAAGAGTTCCTCTAACCCAAGCCGCCTCATTACATGAAAGGCGGAATTTCAGTTGAAGGGAAATGAACATCACTGCGCCACCAAGACCAGAAGTTGGGAGATTTTGGAAGACAAATGAAGGACAAAACGAGACAGTCTGATGCGAATCCAGCGAGGTCCCGGCAGCAACAAGGAATACAAAACCAGACACAAAAACACCGTGGAACACAGTAAACTCATGTAAACTCAACAAATTCCTCTGAGTTGTTGCAGAGAAAGGTCAGGTCGAAGGCCAACCGAGGCAAACTGAGCTTGCGGCAGCGCGCTGAGAATCATGGGCCCAAAGACTCTGCCCAAGGCTTGTGCCATCTGCTGCATTGACATGACCTCGAGGCATGAGAGCCACCAAAGACCTCCCGCTTCTGGTTTCAATATGTTTCAACATGACATGTTTCAAAATGTTTCGACATGTTTCAACATGTTTCAACCCATCCAAAGAATCTTATTCACTTGGGGTAGGGACGAAGAGGAAAGACACGCAGGCATGCACGCATGCAAGCACACACGCACATGATATGTATATTATGTATATGAATGTATATGATCAATAGATCAATTTCGTGCTTAGTTTATACGCCTACATGTTTATATGCTTATATGTTTATATCTTTCTTTCTTTCTTTCTATCAATCTTTCTATCTATCCATCCATCTATCGATCTATCTATTTACATCTAGCTGAAGATATCTTTATATGCGTACATCATGTCTGCATGGCTATTCTGTCAAAACCAAGCCTACTGCAGTAGATGAAACGTGAACGACTCGACGGCGATGTCTCATGATGATTCGTCAAAACGCTTCAGCCCAGGTACAGCTCCTCGATTCTCGTCGGTGGCTAACACGGAGGTGATGGTTGCCTAGGACGCCCAAGGGATCCCAAGGGCTTCATGCGGAGCATTTCCCATGGAGACTTCGGGCTCAGGTTGTGCTGAAACAGTGGAGAAAACCTAGAGATGAACACCTGCCCCAACCAAAGGAACAATGCAAATACCTTGCAAGCTCTCTCTCTCCCTCTCTCTCTCTCTCTCTCCCCATCGCCATCTCGATGAGTTCAACTATGGCTGAAGGCGATTGTAGCGTGTATTTGTCTGTTTGTGTTTGTAGAGTTGCGCCAGTACATCTGTGGCACGTTGGAAGCTATTTAGCACTTGTGTCACAGCCTGTCTGGTACTCGACTGTTTGCAGGTTGAATCAGGTTGATGGAACAAGTCATTACAAGAAGATGATTGCAAGCCCTTGCAAGATAATACAGGTTGATCACACAAACCCAATGAGATTCAGCTTGCAACTTCCACCATTTCTGCAAGGCGCAATCGTGCACCCTGCCACTGCTTGACCAACATAAACGAGGCACCTCACCCGCGCTGCCGGACCCATTACCGCATGTGCTAAGGCACTCACATAGGCTCCACCACTGCCAGAATGTAACATGATCAGCTCATTTTTAGGCGTATCCCTACACTTGTGGAACGTACACCGGTCCGTCGGCGCATGTTTCGAATCCTGTTCAAATTGTGCTTGTCCCCTTGGGAATTTGGTCCACATGTCCATCTGAGTATCTGCTTTCGTCCATCGAACTATGTCTAAGCCCATGGATGTCTACGGGACACGTCTCTTTGTGTGTGCCCATGGTTTGCTGATGCTGTCCCTGTGCATCTTCCTATCCTTCTGCCGCGCTTGATCTGTCCTTGAGCTTTCTTAGCTTGGTTACTGAATTCTACGCATTCTATCTTCCTTCTCCTTCATGTCCGTTTTGCTCCTTAAAATGTTAGGTCTCTGTAGTGAGTGATTCTTCATGCCTTACTTTCTTCGAATCTTTATATGCCGTTTTCGTTTTTATTTACCGCTAATCTGCCCATGTGTTCCAAGGGCCAAAACTCCACCACTCAAATTTACCACCCATCCCTACTCAGTCCAGAACTATGGTGGCTGTGCCTATCTCATTTGACCCTGTAGCCAAGCGGTACCTCCTTCCAATTTCAAGACGTTTGGGTTCCTGTCGAAATGCCAACCCGGCACAAACAGGCGTCACCTGTTAGCCACCCAAAAATATCAACCCGAGCTGATCCTGGGTGTGAAAAACTGACACGGTGCAGAAATAGGCACAAGATGGCACAAGGTTTTTCTAGACAACTTGGTAGGCATGTTGGCCCTTTTTGCGCTCAAAAGTGTGCAAAGTTTGCTCATTTTTGCTCACTTGACAACCCTGGCCCAGGCTGGAGCTGACCATACACGTGAAAAAAGGTGTGAGCTGGCGGTCCAACTTGACTTACTCTGGGCTTGTTGGCCATTGGTGTCTAAGGTTTGGCCCAGGCTCATTCCAAAGAGTGACAGCTTCAGCACAGGGGAGTAGGCCAAAATCACCTGCAAAATCGCGGCATGTGGTCATGGCCATGACGCCCAGATACATTTCGAGCTGGAATATGAGGGTATCCCTGAGCCATCCTGCCTCTCCGAAAGCAATGAGCAGCATTCCAAGAGTTGCGCAGCCCACATGACCAAGGTAGCTGTCTAAATGAGGACACACCCAAATGTTTGTGCCAATTAAGCACCTAAGCTCAAAATGCTGTCCGTAGGAGTTTCAAAACCACACCAGAAGAAACATGAAAAAAGAATGCATTCCGGCAAGTGTGCCAAGATGTGGCAAGGATCATGAATCATCATGAGTCAAGTGCCAGCTACGAAAAAAGACTGTGAGACTCTTCCCGCTCTTGCCCATATAGCCGTGTAGCAGTGCTCCGGTACACACTGCGAAGCCAATCGACACGGAGTCGAGGTCAAAGACTCTGTTGGCAAACAGCCTCTCGAGAGATTGTTGAGGAATGGTTTGAGGGTGGCTGCGATCAAGGTAAAATCAGTCGCCACCATGCATAAGACATTGCATATTGTACCTACACCTATCACCTACAAAAAGTTCTACTGAAGTCTTGAATAGAAATGCCAACTACAGTAGCTGCCTGCAACATCCCTCAATATGTGGATTTGTTGAACCTTCAGGCCTTTGCGCACCAAAATTGGGCACTGTCACATGCCCAGGGCATTTCTGTCCAGAACATCCTTGCTCTCTCAACTTCCAAACTTGCCCACCTGCCCCCATGATTGCTGACATTCTTGGGGTGTCTTGGGGTCTAGTTTGCATCCGGTTTCTGGCCCGGGCCCCACAGCACATCCTTCAGAGGCGCCCAGGAACGCAAAGATGGCGAAAATGGCCGAAAATGAAACCCCTCGAAGAAACTCAGCTGCGCAAACAAACCACACGCTGAGGGAGAAGGTCCTCAGCCGTTTCGCGTGACCCAAACGCCAAAGAACTTTGCAATGCTCAACTCCCAAACCGTACCCCTTCGCAAGGCAGTGCGCATGGTTCGAATTGAGGCTATCCGCAGTTCCATACCTCCTTCAGCTGAGCGACTGAAAGAGTTTGCAGGTGCCAGCGTTCTGCTGTGCAGCTGCCAGCTTTGCATGTGCTTTCTGAATGCTTGCCCACGCGGGGCTCTCGGGAAGGTAGACCTTAATTGCCAAGTCATAACACCCCGGCAGCAACCAGCAGCAACTGGCAGCTACTAGCAATGCAACTGAGGAAGAGTCGACATGGAGCAATTGAACTGCAACTGAGGAACATAAGTGAGGATACCAGCTGCAGTGCAAAGAGCCCCATTCACCTCACTTGAGACACTCAGGTTACATCAGCACCTGCCAAATAGCCAGGCAAAAAACAAACAGTGGACCGCCACTACACACATCCACCTACACTCTCCATAGCCTCCGTTGGCTGTGGCCTTGAGGGCATCCCAAATTGTGTAGACAAAAGTCTAAAGCCTAGATGAAACCAGCACCATACAGCACCATATCAAGCCATCCAAGTTGCATTGATGGGCACGTTACGACCCAGCTTGGAGAGTCCTCCACCGAGTCCTGACCATCCCCTCAAGGCTGACTCAACAAGCCATCCGTTTCCGTCCGGTTTTCCTCTCCCAGTCCTGGCCCGAAGGCAAAAGCCAAGCCATTGCTGCTCATCAAATATCCCAAATACCTCATCATATGTGATCATGCCTCATCACTACATAGACATACATAAATATCATGACATCCTTGTTCAGCTATGACATCCGCCGTCAAATTTTATCTACGTCATGATGAGCTGCATCTTTCCTTGAGCAACTTGCCATGCGGCCGCTGTCAGAGCTGACATGTTGAACCAAGGACCCGGCTCTGGACGACAATCCTCGGTGGCCACATCGCATATGTACACATTCGCAGTGCTACCTGACGGTTGGCGCGCTCTGTGGCGGATGGTAGATGGCAATGGTGGATCCACATAAGTCATCCAAAGAATGCTCCAGATTATGTAGTTTTGGATAGTTTCAAATTTATTCTTTGTAACGGTAAAAAGGGACATGGATGGGAAACCATGGTTGAACGAACCATGTCAGGGTCCAATTGGGAACGGTGACATTCTGATACATCCTGCCTACAGCTCCACAGAAGCCACTCACGACTCGGCCCAGGAAAAGAACGCCCAGAGTCGGTGCGGTTCCTGGCGCGGCGCTTGCAGCCGCGCAGCGGTGCAGTCAGTGATCCCAGCTGCGGTCCTTGGAGAAAGGCTCCAGCAGCAGCACCAAAGAGGGACAGCACCAGCCTGGCGCCACGGCGGAAGGATAGAGATGGCCCACGTGAGCCGCAGCAAGAGATCGTCATGTGATCATTTCGTGACACCCTCATGATCCCTCATGCTATCTCAATCTATCTCGCTCTGTCTGATGGCGAAATGTGGCTTGTCTCATCCGTTTGGTGGTCTTCAGCTGCGGTAACGTTTTGATTTCCTTGGTATCGCCCCCCTCCATGCAACAAAGGCACACAGGCCGGCGGCCAATATGGTCTGCCAAACGCCCCAGCAGTGGCAAAGCAATGACTTGTGCCAAAGAGTAGGTACTAAAGAGCAAGCCTTCCAAGGACATCTTGAATCACATCGCAATCAGTCACAATCCTTCTTGAAATTACTCTGCACAAACAGAGAACATGTAAGTGCGAAACCATATACTGCGCAGCAAGTCGGTCACCTTTCCAATCCTTTGATCTGAATAGGGGGGATCTTTCCACATGTGGCACATTGTTGAAGCATTGCGGATCGGAGTGCGACGTCGCCTATTTGGCTGCTGGATGCGTGAAACTCTTCCGCATAGAACGGCATCACTGGAGCTGAGATCGAACCACCCAAGGAGTCAATAAACACTGTGATACAAACCTAGGTCAGCAAGATCTGCTGGCACCACGCCAATCACAAATCTTCTCAACATTCTTACGATTTCTTACGTCCATGCAGCACTTAGAAGCATCCAATTCCTGAACGATTGCCTAGGGACAACACTACACAGGTTACATGTTCGGCTCAATGTCTCGGCATGTGCAAGTGGTCAAGCATGGTCTATCACTGGGAACTTTGCAAAGGCACCATCCAAATGGCTTCGACTGGAACGGTGAGGCTCCCTGGGCCACAACATGGTTTGTCCTCAACGCGAATCATCCCACACTCGAAGAGTTCCGTATCGCTACCGACAGTCATGCTCTACTGATGGTTGGTCAAAATTCTAAACACGCTAGCCTATGAAGATCCATGGAGCCTATTCTCTCAGAATCCAGTCCTCATTGAGCAGGGGTTCATGCAACGGCATCCCATCCGCGAAAAAAGCCAAGCAAAGGCTCAGCAAGTCTTCTACGAATCTTGGACTGGCGTTTGCTTTTAGTGGGGTGAACCATTTTTTGTGGTGCAAAGGGGATTATGAAAAGCGACCAATGTGGCCATGCCAGACGCATCAAGAGGCTGCAATGTCTCAAAGAATCTGGAAGGGCGAACCCACTGGTCTTTCCTACGAGTTTGAAATAGTTTGAATCTGTTTTAGTTTTTGCCAAAGGTCTCCCGGTTTAAGGGCCACCATGTCAGGCCTTGAAGGGTAGATATGGGTAAATGTGGAAGGCCTACGTGTTCCACAATACCAATGCCCTTGAATCATCTTGAATCCACAAGTGCATCGAACTGGCCGCCAGCCAAGCCAAACACAGCGAAGCCGCGCTCATGGGACGAAGCGCAAGGGTCCAAGTCAATCAGCAAATTCCCCGGATCGAAGGGCAACAACTTTGGCTCCAAAAAGCAGTCCAGACACTTCAAGCCCTTATATATGTTTTTTTATGTATCGGTTGTGCTTTTGCGAACCCAACTCAGAACAATCCGGCAGCCATAATCCCAGGAAGCTCAACCAAGCGAGTTCAATCTGTGTTCAACGGACGTCATTTTGTTTCCGCGACTGGCAAGTGTTGACGAAGCTGTACAATACTTGGCTCCCTGTCGCTGGGTTCAGGTCAAACCTAAGGACCCCCAACTCCAAGCTAGCAATCACTGCACCAGCATGTGAATCTAGTAATTACTGTGAGTGTCCCACATAGTCACCACGTGGATGATCCATGGGTGGGCAATCGCTTAATATTGCTAAACAGCGAGGAAGCCGTCACTTTCAGGGGCCCACTGACAAACCAGAATGGCACCATTGATCTGAACCCTATCTTGCCAGCAGTGTCTGCATGATGTGCTGGCTTCTGCAGGGTGCCAAAAAAAGTCAACACAAAAAGCTTCAGCAGAAGGTAAAGGCAAACATGATTCGGTCACAACACAGTTGAACCAGCACGGTCCAATAAGCGACGTTTAAGGTTTAGCATCTCCGTTTGGCACAGGTTGGACATCTTAACTGACTTGCACCTGCCACATCAAGTCATTGCGCAGGACAAACCTAAAAACCTGAAGTCCCTGACAACGAAAAATAATCCCTTTCGCGTTGAGTCGCTAAGATCACGATGCACCGTCAATTCACAGCATAGCTATGAAACGACTAATGAAACCCTGGCGCCTTGCCGCCATACCATCTCCAAACGGCCCTTCAGCGGCAAGCGCACAGGACTTACATGTCCCACGGCATTCCTCAGATCGCAGTGCGCATGGCACTATGGTGGAGTGGCCATCTCCATCATCGCTTAGGCATGCCATGATATGACATGCATTCAAACATGCTCGTGAATCTCACCGTGGCATTCAGCTGATTTGACCGGTCTTTGTGCTTGGATGACAGGGAGCCAGCCATGTTCATTGGGAGGATAGATGTACAGACCAGTCGAAGGCTCAAAGATGAAAGCCTGGAAGTGAGGGATGTGAGTGGACCAACAAAAAATGAAATGAAATGACAATCGACCGAAGCCTCAACTATTTTTCTGTCAACTGTACATTCGCACTTGCGGTTCAACATTTCTTTAAGGTAATTTCCCAGAAAATTTGAGAAGTGAGGGGACTGCACCAAGTTACCGGCAGTGGGATCCAACAGCGACAAGGGCCAACGGTAACCACATCAATCCTGGTTCCAGCGGCCCAGGCGACCTCGTTGCGCAGGGAAGCATAGCGACCCAGGCGCAGATCGCCGTGTGCCAAACCACGGCTTTGAATGTTGGCAGCTGACAGGAGCTGTTCCTGGGCGCAGCTGGTGCCATGTGCACATTGGTTGGTCATGAAAAGTCATCGTCAAAAGTCAAGAAATCCAAGAAGCGCTATCCACAGAACCAGTCACACCAAAGGCTTGAAGCTTTTCAATGAACAGCTGAGTCAGGCTTAGGCGCTGCTTCTTCTACAAAGTTTGCCCAGAAGTCAGCCTCTCGCTCGAACTCTGGGCCAAGCCAGAAGTTATGCTCATATCCTTGGCTTGGTGCCGTACTAGTTGTGGCCATGTCAGGAGAACATACGAGGACTAGGATGATTTGGGAACGGGTAAATAACTGAGGGGACCCACAGAGAGACATGTAAAACCATATCAAACCATGTATGCATTATGAATTTGTAGACATATATATATATATATAGGTGAAATAAAGAATGTACAACATCACTGGTCTACCGATATCTGCAAAACTTTGCAACGGTGCCGGCAAATTATTTTCTCCGTTGGCCAATCCCAGGGCAACTGTGGGTATGCCATGGCCAGCGATAGCCTCTGTGCGAGCAAAGTTCCTGGACAGTATCCCATCATGGGGCCACCGCCGGTGTATGCCGGATGATTCTGAAAAATGTAGACCTCAGGTTTTCTGCTGCAGATTCGCCAATGCATGAAGCTTTCTGGCCACAAATCATTACTATAGCAACATCAGCCCGATGCAACGTCTCAATTGTCGCTTTCATCAGCCCAAGAGTTGTAAAAATGGCATTGTCAAACTGCTTTGTAACACAGCCTCCCGGTCTCACCACTAAGACTATAGTAGTGTTGTTGACCAACAATTAGTATACAGATTAAGAAGAACGAACTGGCTCCAACCACTTTTATGTCAAAATCCCTACAATCATCACTATCGGGTTGTTTAAAACTACTTGATCTTAATTCATTAGCATAGTAGCGATTAAAACTCCAATAACACAACTAATTGATGACACTTCAATAGATCTTCATAATAGTACTTAATATCTACTAACACTATGACTATTGGACTATTTAGATTGATAACTACAACGTTTGATACTTAATCAAACTGGTTAACGCTTACAAGTAGCATCTGTCATGCTTGAACTTACTATAATCATACAAGAACTCTAATGCGTAATAACTATTGAGAACTGATACAAGTTGATGTTTGCATATATATATATATATACAATCAGAAAAATACATTTTTTCACAAGAGCACAGTGGGCTCCCAGCAGTTTCTGCGAGAAAATGTGTGATACTGCCAAGCGAACCGAAGGGCAGTATTGGAGTTAAAGCCATTGAGTTGCAAAGTTTAAATGGGAATCACGTATAAAAAGACAGTACAACAGAAATAAAGACAAGAAATAATAGGAAATGGCGAAAGTTCTTTAAAAAGGAAAATTCACCGGGTGACAAGTTGAGAACGTAAACAAATACAAAGACCAGTTCAGGGGAATGGGCATTGAAGATCCTATATAAGAAGAGCACCATATTCGAAAATAAAAATCCAATAAAAATGAGCTAGCTACAAAAATGCACTGGAGGGAGATAGAATAAAGAGCATGCGATACATGACAGCCGTGTACATGAGCATCCTGCACAACACCTTGAGCTCTACCACGAGCATTACCTCGAGAGGCCAAAGGCCTGTGGGACAGAGTCCCGAGAGTTTTGTTTGCATGTTTTCTTGCGAGGGGAGATTTATCTTGCAGAGAAAGGTCCAATTCTACTTCTTGCTGCTTGTTGGATATCCAATAATAGTTGATGATCATTCATATTGAAAGCGCGATGTTGTCCAAACAGATAATGGCTGGCGTCCTTATAAGTTTCAACTATCCAATCAGTTCGGGGTCTACCAGGACGTAGGAGTGCGGGTGTTCTAGCTGAGAAAATGTTATGTGAGAAAGTGACTTGATAGAGCGGATCACTACGTTGACAACGAAGTATATGTCCTAATAACTTACATTTCCTTTTCCGCCAAGTCTCGCCGAAACTTTCAAAATGACATCCGTGCTGTTCTTTAATAAGATTGTACATGCGTTCATTCGTGTAAGATCTGTCAATATAAGTGGATGGGATGTCCAAGATTTTTCGGAGAGTTTTATTTTGGAATGCATTTAGTCTAGAGATTTCGGCTTGGGTAAGCTGAATACATTCAAGGCTGTAAAGGAGTTTGGACCTTAAAATGGCATTAAAAACTTGAATTTTCCATTTGACCGTTGTGTTGGCTTTTTTCCAGAACAGCTTCAACCGATCACATGTCGCAATGCAGTCGTTCAACCGGTTTGCCACTTCTGATTTATTATTAAAAGAGTCTGTCAACAAGGTGCCAAGATATGTAGCCGAAGATTTACGTGGTACGAGTGCTCCTGCTGCTGGTCCAGTGGGGGAGAAACGGACAGAGGAAATCCTTTGGTTGGCAGTGAGATTCACGCATTTCCCATAATTGAGTCGAAGGCCGAAATACGCAGAATGTCTTTCTATGGCATGCAATAAAATATTGATACACCGTGTGTCAGCTCCGAATATCAAAGTATCATCTGCAAATAAAATTTCGGAAAAATGAATTCCTTCAAAAGGTTGAAGCTGCTTAGGCGTGTTCAATTCCGATTTGATATCGCTAAACATTGCACCCATCACCAAGCAGAAAAGGTACGGGGAGAGTGGACATCCCTGGCGTATGCCTGTCTCCTGCATCTTCCATTCCGAGTCGATGCCGTTCATCGAAACTTTAAATTCAGGGCTAGTGTAAAAACACTTGATCAAATTGACTAGATTGGTCGGTACTTTCAGTCTCACAAGTGTCTCAACCATTTTGGTGTGGAGGATTTTATCGAAAGCCTTTTCCCAGTCTAAGAGAATAAGCGTACTAGCAGATTTAGACTTTTCACAATAGTCCTGAAGACGCCTCGCTAAATATATGGCATGTGCTGTGCTTTTAGACTTACGAAAACCGTACTGGGTGGGTGTGATCCAGTCGTCAAGTCCTTGATCCAAGCGGTCTTTAATGAGGGCTGCAAGAAGTTTATAGCAAGAATTAAGGAGCGATATCGGGCGATAGTTTTCCAACTGTGATGAGTCTCCCTTTTTGTAAATAGAAACTACAACTGCCTGAAGATGGTGGGGAGCCATCCTGTTGTCTGCTAGACACTGGTTGAATGCATCAAGGAGAGAATGTCTGTTGCCTGCATCGAGCCATTTAAACAGTTCACCTATAACTCCATCATTGCCTGGAGTTTTGTTGTTTTTGATACGCGCCATTACTTTATTAAGTTCAGATAAAGAGAAGGGTGAGTCATCAACAACATACTGGCCGTTCTGTAGAGGAATACCTTCTCGTGCAGGGCCCTGATCAGGGTAAGCACCCTGAGTCAAACCCCACTGGCTTTTTTCAAGGTAATCTGCAGCGACATGCGAATACCTGTCAAAAGGAATGAGTTTACCATTGCGATCTCTGATTTTAGAGAACTGGGGGGTGAATTTGGAACGGAGTCGTTTTAGGCCAGACCATTGGTAACCCGTAGCATCAATTTCTTCAAGTTGTTCAAGAAGATGTTGCTCCTTGTCTTTTTTCACCTGTTGAACAATATTGATGTTTAAACTTTCTGCGAGATCCCAGTCATGAATTTCTAAAGCCGACCATTTTCTTTCAAGTAGATTCCA
>VSDK01023941.1:33732-53102 GCA_009767595.1 Symbiodinium kawagutii
CCCGACCCCTCTATCGAGGGGATCTGGGGCTAAACCAGCATTCTTTCATAGGGGAGACATGAATCATGTATCCATATCCATTCCTCAACTCTCGAAAATCACAAGACCTTGTGGGCTTAGGAATTGAGACAGCACATCATTGCATGGTTTGTTTTTTCCCATCGCCACCTCCAAGAGGTCAGCTGAGCTAAGTTAGTGACTGTTAGTGGCACCCTTTATTGACACCATGAGGACCTTCGGACCCAAATCAAGTACCAAGGGACGGGCTGTTAACACGGAGGTTCCCAGATGTTGAGCTTGGTGCCTTTGCTCGGCAAGCTGCTCATTCAAAGCATCGCACTGATTGGACCTGCGAAACACTTGCGAAACTTTGGACAAGCCCGTGGTTTGAAGGAGGCTATGGGGATGACCATCCTGCCAATGGAGAGCTATGGGGATAATGACCGATAAACAGTTGACGAATAGTGGGCTATGATGGCTTGTGATGATTGCTCAGCTGGCATCTTGTGGCATCTTCATGCCCCAGTTCCCATTTCCAGTTGACAAGGCAGCAGCGGTCTCCAGCCCAAGAACCCCCCGCACAAACACACACACACAGACACACACACACACACACACACGTCCAGTTTGTCTGCTCTCCGGAGTTGAAGAGGGATGAATAGAATCAAGAGCTGTGGGACTTTAAATTCACAGTGTCCATTTACTGCCCCGATCTTTTGCAAACTTGGGTAGGGCAAACACAAGGTCAGGAGTTCCTTTGCCGTGAACCTCCTTCTGTAAGAGCTTCCTTGCGGAAACAATGTTGTTGCTGTGTGAAGTGCTGCTGCATCTGGAAACACCACCCTTGGAAATGCAACTGATATCACTTTATCACAAGCATTTGTTGTGGAAACACAGGTCATGTAAAAACTGGTCGTGTAGCTGTGCAAAAGCATTGAAGAAAAGAGACACGATAGAACACCTGACGAGGTAAGGCGCGTAAAACCGCATAGTGATCACAAGAAAGACGAAGAAACAAGAAAAGGAAGAGGGGGGAAGGAAGAGGACGAATAAGAGGAAGAGGGTAAAAAGGCGAAGAATACGAAACAAAAACGAACAAATGAGGAGATGCAATTAGATAATTCAGACAGAGGGCCCAACTTAGTAGTAGATGACTTGTTTAGCCTCCACTGCTGACGCCTTGCTGAAGCAAGACCTAAACTCAGCTAGCTGGCGCTCTAGTACACTGCCCAAGATTGAGGCAACTGATTGACAAACCACTCTGAGACGCCCGATTTGGCCACTCTAGACACCACTGTTTTTGAACAGATTTCAGGACGCATTGCACGCAATGGTGTAATGAGTCCAAAAACGACGACCCCACGCGTTCACAAAGCCGCCTCTTCGCAAGAATCCTCAGGAGCTTGAGTTCTTCTTCTTTCAGACCTGTCTCCATGGCTAGATTTTGCTCTTCATCCCTGACCGCCTCAATCAGGAGCCCGTGCTTCTCCCGTGATCTCTCAACACGATGGGTCAGCTTGGTCATCTCCTCCGTGAGGTGTTTGAAGACGTCCCCCAAACACAGCACCTTGACCCGTTGCTGCTGCAGAATCACCTTCGAGCGCCAAGCAGCGAAGTATAAGGTGCGAGCAACGGCAGCATCGTGTCGCGGCATGAGCTTCAGAACGCCCAGATTCTAAGGACCATTGCAGAAGCGCGATGGCACTGGTGAATGTTGCAACTGTGGCAACCAGTACAGCATGCGTTAAGTACATGTTATCGAGAGGTTACTTTCAGGATACAAAATCGGCAAAAACATTAATCATGATTGATGTAGACTGTCTTAGACTGCTGATAATGTGGATAAATTTGCCCTCCTGCTCCCAGACGTGTTCTCTTATCCTGGCTCCCCCAAAGGATAGCACTGGATACCACTGGCTCCGAATGTGAAGGCTTCCTCCCAGGCCATCTCCTTCCATGATCATGGACTCCCTGTGTCAACTCCGTGGTGACGCTGCGGCATGCAGAAGCATGTGGGAGGTCCAGAAGCTAAAGCCCCCAATCTTTGCTGATGAATCACCAGCTATTCATGGATGAACTGGTCTTCACTAACAAAATTAAACCAGTCGACCTCTGCCTGTAACAAATGTGTCCTGGCTATTCCGAATCGGCAAATTCACATGGCCAACCATGGCAAATCGTCTGACCGGGACGCCCCGCATGGTGTGGACCCATCAACATCGTCGGCTTGCCAGAAGTCTTCTTGGCCTTTGTGCAGGCCACCGCATGCCGCCACAGGTTTGCCAGGGTTTTCACCGCAAATAGCAAACGCACCCGAACTGCGCATATAACATATGCAATTGAATACATCATGCGTACACGTGCTTGTGCCTGTGTACCCACTTGTGCTGGTGGATATGGCCTTGTTTGCATATTAAATACATATCTCTGTGTATGTGTGTGTGTGCGTGCTTGCGCTTATGTGGATGTATGACGCATGCTCCCTGCCCTGCCTCATCCGTCATGGAGAGATTGATGTCATCGAGAACTGCCCAGCCACTGATCTCACCCTGCGTGCTGAGTTCAATTCATCTCTCTCTCCTCCGTCCTAGATGGTCCATTTTGTAATCCAAGGTCGAGACTACTTTGAATGTATAGACTATATATATACACTTCTTTCTATCTATCCATCTATCGATCTATCCATCTATCTATCTATCTAGATCTATCTATCTCTATCTATCGACTGATCCACAGGCACATCGCCATGACCTCATGTGGCAGCCACCTGATCCCCAAATCCTCTAGCTGCTCTAACTGCTGGGGTGCTTTGCTATCCCTATCTATCCATTCAAGGGTGACAGTGGGTACTGACCCGAAACCTTACCAGGCAACGTGTGATTAACCATGTTCAACAGGCATAATGCCGATATGACCCATCTAATAATGGCGATACTGACCACGCAAAGAATGTAAATACTACTATCAAAACCATTTCTTAGATAATTCCAATCAAAGCCTGTGCCGCTGGTGCACCATCATTAAGTATCATATTCCAACTACTCTTCTGGGTGATTCCCCACCATTTGCCACGGTTGACCATTATCATCCACTATTGTTGGTACTTTTGCCATCTAGTTGGTTAGTAACCGTTATTCTCAATTGGTATGACCAACCACTTTGCTAGCATATTATCAACCATTATCATCATTCACCATTCTTAACCAGTTCAACATGGTGAAAGCCTTCATCCATAGCCCACGGTGAATCACTGCCACGTTGAGCACGGGCTTCGCCTCGTGTTTGTGCAGCCACTCACTGATTTCCTTGGCCCGCCGCTCAGCGAAGCAGCGCAAGGCATCAGGACCTTGGACCAGCGCAAGGCAGCAATGAGGGATGGCAGTGATGGATGATGATGATGATGATGATGATGATGATGATGATGATGATGATGATGATGATGATGATGATGATGATGATGATGGCGATGGTGATGATGATGATGATGATGAGGAGGATGGCGATGGTGATGGTGATGATGATGATGATGATGATGATGATGATGATGGCGATGGTGATGATGATGATGATGAGGAGGATGATGGCGATGGTGATGGTGATGATGATGATGATGATGATGATGGCGATGGTGATGGTGATGATGATGATGATGATGATGGCGATGGTGATGGTGATGATGATGATGATGATGATGGCGATGGTGATGGTGATGATGATGATGATGATGATGGCGATGGTGATGGTGATGATGATGATGATGATGATGGCGATGGTGATGGTGATGATGATGATGATGATGATGGCGATGGTGATGGTGATGATGATGATGATGATGATGGCGATGGTGATGGTGATGATGATGATGATGATGATGGCGATGGTGATGGTGATGATGATGATGATGATGATGGCGATGGTGATGGTGATGATGATGATGATGATGATGGCGATGGTGATGGTGATGATGATGATGATGATGATGGCGATGGTGATGGTGATGATGATGATGATGATGATGGCGATGGTGATGGTGATGATGATGATGATGATGATGGCGATGGTGATGGTGATGATGATGATGATGATGATGGCGATGGTGATGGTGATGATGATGATGATGATGATGGCGATGGTGATGGTGATGATGATGATGATGATGATGGCGATGGTGATGGTGATGATGATGATGATGATGATGGCGATGGTGATGGTGATGATGATGATGATGATGATGGCGATGGTGATGGTGATGATGATGATGATGATGATGGCGATGGTGATGGTGATGATGATGATGATGATGATGGCGATGGTGATGGTGATGATGATGATGATGATGATGGCGATGGTGATGGTGATGATGATGATGATGATGATGGCGATGGTGATGGTGATGATGATGATGATGATGATGGCGATGGTGATGGTGATGATGATGATGATGATGATGTTGATGATGATGATGATGATCATGATGATGATCATGAGGATCATGGTGATGATGATGATCATCATCATCATAATGATGATGATCATGATGATCATGGTGATCATGATGATCATGGTGACCATGATGATCATGATGACGAGCCATAGTGACCAAGAAAAACAGGCATACTAGAGGCAACAAGCGATCATGATGGTGATGATGATGGTGGTGGTGATGATAGTGAATCATGGGAAGCCAGGGTAATGGATAACACTATTGGCTCCACTAATAGCGTTTGATGGCTGAATTGGCTTAATCAATAACATCCGTTGTCACGATTCATTGTGGGTCTTTTATTCCTGGAGAAAGTGCTGGTTAATTATGGTTGATCATCGTGGCCAATGGGAAATAGTGGACAGTTCGACAGTTATTTCAATGATGCCTCATCATGGCTCATGATACGTCATGATCCATCAATGGTGGTTACAGTAACCACGGCGGCTAACCGGTTGGTTAGATGAAGCAGGAATTCGAACCAACCATCACAGTAACAAATATATAAATCAGTAGCAGTTATAGCTGCATTGGGTCACAAATAAATGAGCAGCTTGGCATGTTGACAAACTCGCCTCTATAAGCCATGCCAAAGTGAGGGTCATTGTTGGTCAGGTCTCTCCGACCGACCAAGGCCCGAACCCTTCTCCAGTTTGAACTCCTTGGAGGTGACATCACTCCACAATCGTAGCCTCGTTGCGTCCACGGAGCCACCGATTGTCCAACATTTCAACATCCTCCGATCTCTCTGCAAATGGTTCTGCCAGCGGCTAGAGCTATGTGCTCAGGATTGTGTCGGCACCATCTCCGCACCTATTTTTGTAGAAGATCTCCTCCAAGGCTTTGAGGAGTGTCTGGCACAGTGTTTGACAGGTTGGGACATCCCAGGTCTTAAACCTGCGCCCTGAGACATGTCATGCTATGTCACAAATTCATGCAAATCCTGCCGAACAAGCTAACAACAAAATGTACAGTATTGTACAGCAACAACTGTTTCCCGCGCTTCAGCCCTCTACTCGGTGAGGTTGAGAAATGTTGAGCATACATTCCTTCAATTCTTCAATCTTGACTTCACCTTAAATTCCTCAACAATCTTGACTTCTTTGTTGGAAATTTGCGCTTTTTGCGGGCTCAAATCTTGGGGTTGGGGGTGAAAGCAAGGCGTTCAGAACCATTTGAGCATTAGTCTGTGCTCAACTAGTACCTTGTAAACCACTCCTGCGGCACTTCCGATTGCCAACGATGAAGTTTCAACTATGTCACCAATCTTCATTAGCCATAGCCGATGCTTATGAAATGTTATGAACCTATGACCTCCCCGTACCAGCTAGCCTCAACCTCAGATTTACAACCCCTAGGTTTATCCATTGGCAGGGTACCATTTCAATGAGAAAGCAAGACTCTTGCAGAATAATGTCTACCCAGGATGCAGCTAAACCCCAGGTTGATTAATAGGAGGTATCCCCCAAGTTCGCCTTGGTTTCCCATCAAAATGGTAACCCCCCCCCAAGTAATCAACCTAGGATTCATTCATCCTTGGTCAGTTACCATTTTAATCCTAATTAGTTACCTTTTGAACCTATGGTTAAGCCTGGGGTTGGCTCGCTTCATCCTGGGTAAACATTCCTCCCCATGAATCCATCAACCAACTCCTGGGGGCCAGGGCGGTTCCTCCAGGGTTACCATGGCGATACCGCCGCGAATCGCGCGCCTCGTTGCGCCGCCATTCCGAGCAAAGCACCACACGCGGACTGCTCCGCTCCTTGAACGGCACGGCAGGGCACGGCGGAGAAACCGTGGCGCGTCGCTTCAGCGCAATCAATGGGGGGTCACGAATGGTCATTCAGAATGGTCAGAATGGTCGGTTAGCAATGGCTAATAGATAATGATGATTAATGATGGGTTGCTAATGGAGAATGATGGTTCATGATAACGGTTAGCTAATAAAGATTGGAAATAATGGATAATGGTGATCAACCATAGAACCTATAGCGGATAAGAATGCTCAATAAGCGACAATGGTGGATAATGATGGTGAGTCATCCTTGGTATTAATGATCTTAATGGCTAACCATGGTTAATCGATACTGTGGAGAATAGTCTCTCTCTCTCCATTGCCGTCTCTAGGAGAACAGTGGAGAATAATGGTTAAACGTGTTTTTTCAACCGATCAATAATGGTTCATTAGATGGCCAATGGTTAATGACAGGGGGTAATAATCAGCAATAAAAAGGCGATAAACCAACCAATACATGGTTAATAACGGTTTGTAATAATGGATAATGGTGGTTAACCATGGTCAGTACAGTGGGTAAGAATGAGTAGTAATAGAATAACAATGGTGGATAATCATAATGTATTATCACCAAGGGGAATAGTTGGAATACCATGGGTGATGATGGTGCACCAGGGGTACAGGGTTTTGACCTACGGCCACATCATGATGGTGAAGAATCATATAAGGATCCAACAATCAAAAGGTAAAGATAGTGGTCTCTAACGTTGTTAATACTCATGGGAATAAGATGGGTCACTACTATCATAGTAACAATAACAATAGTGCCAATCCTAATGATGACCGAATTGCAATTGTTAATGATACATAACTTAGGCACCACAAGTGTTGCCAATTACTCCCACAATCACAAGAACAATAGCGATAACGATCACAATGAGCAGAACAATCTGTTGCCTGGTGTCCGAACAATAATTAGTGTTACAGGTGATAATAGCAATAGGCTGCGGATAAGAAACCACCTATGCCCCAGGGAGCCCAACAGAAAACGCTGATATTGACGTACGGCGCACTGCAGTGCAATACTACTGACAATACTACTGACTCCGAGCTGACACTAGAATAGACTAGTCATAAGAACAGGACTAAACCACACATTCCCCAAAGATCCAATGGAAAGGACCATCTATCTGTGGCAACATCTGTTTTGATATTATGGATGACCACTGCGCATCTTCCAAGCACCTTCCACAATTGCAAGCAGGTCTGTCGCTCAATCACGCTCACTCTGGGGGCAATACCATGATATGGCGAAGTGCCTGCAAACTTGCATCATGGACGACACAACACCTGGTGGTGTGCATCAAACTTGCCACAGTCACCTTGATGGCGGCAGGGAAGAAGTCAGAGGTATCTGGCTTGGCCTTGGGGACGCACAGCAACTGATGACCCCATGAGTCATGCAGTGAAAACTCGTGACATGATCGACTACTCTGAGTCCACAACTGCATCACCATCTGTACTAATATCAAATGTGCCTGGCCAAGGAAGTTCTGCTCGGTTGAAATGCTCAACAGGACTGAGGGGAATCGCCTGCTCGAGCTGGGCGGAGAACTCCATCCACATCCAAGAAGACGACCTTGCCCCGGTCCTCACATGACAGCCATCAGCTGCCTGATCTGCAGGGATTTGCACGGCTCCAGTGCCCCACCTCGGCTGGGAGCTGCAAGTCGATTTGGGGTCCTCTTGCTGCTGCCTTCAGAGCTGCCTCACAAAGTGGCCGTCGCTGAGAACGAGCCGTTGATCTTCGAGACATTCTGCTCACTCAGAACCATTCAAATGTCAAAATGATCTCAAAAAAAGGGTGAAGGGACCAATGGGGCAGAACATGAAAATAGTCGAGTCAAGTCAAACTGCTCAGATATCTATGCATGTATGTATGTATGTATGTATGTATGTATGTATGTATGTATGTATGTATGTATGTATGTATGTATGTATGTATGTATGTATGTATGTATGTATGTGGATGGATGGATGGATGGATGGATGGATGGATGGATGGATGGATGGATGGATGGATGGATGGATGTATCTATCTATCTATCTATGTATGTATGGATGGATGGATGGATGGATGGATGGATGGATGGAGGGATGGATGGATGGAGGGAGGGAGGGATGGATGGATGCATGCATGTATCTATCTATCTATCTATCTATCTATGGCAAAGGCATCGATACTTGCGCTTACTCTTTTTGAATATTTTGTAGGCCTATAAGCGTGGCCTTTAGTTTCTCTTTGGCTACACATGGCAACAAAATACGCGGAGAAAAAACAGAAAATGATGGCAGGTGGACATAGGTAATTAAGCACTCTCAAATCATATGGCATCTATCGGCATCATACGGCATCTAATCTAGTCGGTGTTATGATAGCAACGGTTGCAACCCAATCTTGTTCTTACATCAGGTGTCCTCTGTCGCTGCCGCGGAGTCCGCATCGGGCCTGAGGAAAGCGATGGACAGTTTCCAAGCCACCGATGAATGGTTCTCCTGAATGGTTTGTATAATAGGCTTGCTATATCTTGCTATCTGATTTTTGCTGATCTTCGTTCCCATGAATTCCGCTGAATTCCAATGATTTCCTCTGGCTTCCAATGATTTCTTCCGATGTTGAAGTATTTTCTAGCTGAAAGACCTTACATAGCCATGATGCGCCTGATCTTTCATGCTGAATGCAGCCAACAGCGGAGGATGAATGTAACCAAGGAGCTGAGGCATGTCGGCATAAAGCGTTTCTGCCTGTGGAACAGCGTGGGGCTGAATCCCCAAAACTCTTTCATCCCGCTCTCCCCCCCTCCTCTCTCACTCCCACCTGCCGGGAGAGGAGGGAACATGGATCTGTATGGAACAGGCCATGTCCGATCTCCGGTTTTCAGTCCCCACCTCTTTGGCAGCATTTGCGGCAGCCCTATCGGCCTGTACCCCCCGTACAAAGCGTCGCACGGGCTCTTCGTACAGGCTGCACCCCCAAAACTGAGCTGTTCACTTCCCCATATCCTTCTTGCTGGGCTCAGTGCTTGACGGGAACCAATGCAGCTCCAAGACAAGGGTTTCACCGATGGACTGATTGACATTTACAGTGAGCGCTGAAACCACCAACCTAATTTGGCTTGCACTGCAACTTGCCACGTGGGCGCCCGTGGGTCATGTGGGTGCAAAATTCTGTGAGTTGGTCTTCCCTGTGGAAATCGTAGTCCACGTGCTGACGCCTGCTGCTTTTTGGCAGCCTCCACGCTGGCCTGTCCCAGCCACGGCTGGGCTTTTCCCTACTGACAATTCCTCCAGCATCGAATGATTCTTACAGTCTTGCCGTATAGTTCGATCATTAGTCTATGATTCTATGATGTTCTAGTCTTGCTTGCTCACGACTCAGCCGAATGAGCTGGTGTATCCAAGAATGATAGAAAAAACCGCTCACAGCATTCCAAACCAGGGCCTTGATGCGCTGGTCCCGCGTTTCGGCCTCCTTCTCCATCTCCTGTGCCAAAATCGAACGGCATCAAAACAACGATGCCTCCATGATGCCGCTCCCCTCCATTTTCAAAGAAATTCACACAGTCAAACTGTCGACTTTGCATACGTTGTCCTTAGCCGCTTCCTCAGCTTGCCGCCGCCTGTTCTTGCCCGCTCGTGGCGAGCCCATGTCAACGCAGTCTGTTTCGGACATGGGCAGCCTACACCCAATCCTTTCAACCAACGAGCAACTGTCCACCGGAGCTCACCAGTGCAACGCTCCGCAGGGAAACCTGCCAACACTTTAGGGGATGCCATCACTATAGATTTTTCATGAAACAATAGATCAAGCATCTATGAGTAACCTCTCTCTTGGGGTTAATTGATTTCAATTCAACAATCAATCATTGAAATAGATTAATGGTTGATGATGGATTTGCTCCTTGTGAGCAATGAAGTAGATTTACCACCAAAACTCCTGGAGCGCAACCGCCACCCCCTTGGCCGCCCATGATTTTGGTGTCAGGGCTTGGCCATGGAGCATTGACAGGGATAATTTGGGCCACGGCTATGCTCAAACAGCTGCCATGTCCCTATTGAGGTTATCTCCCAAGAGAAACTATTCAGGTATCACAGATCACCCAATTGTTTGACCGTAGTTAGCCACCATTTTGAATGGACGATTATGTTACCATCATCTAAGCAATCTTACAATTACTATTACTAGCCATTAACCACCATTGTTAACAAGCGTTATCATTAGCCTAGCTATCAATGGTTGTTTCTCCATCAGCTACTGATTGCTCGTCACTTCAACATCCTTTTGCCATTGAGTTTTCTACCATTAAATCATTTCATTCAAGAGATATTACCTGGCTAGCGGTTTCAACCCCTAAAAAAACAGTTAACCACCCTCAGGAAAACTAATACATGCAATATCAACCTAGTTGAACTAATTAGGTGCTTTCAACCCCTCACGGTTTAACCCCTAAAATGCCTGAAACCACCAACCAGAGCTCCACAGCTCCACAGCTCCGTCCACTCGCCTTTCCAAGGCTTCTCGGTCTGCCCTCTCGCGCTCTCGGGCCTCGTCATGCTGGTTTTTGCGGAGTGGGACATCACTGACCACTGATGATGATTCATGGATCATTATGGATCATTCAATTACAGTTCATGAGTCTGGTTCTTCAATGGCTCACTGTTCGCATCGGTTATTCTGGTGGCGAATTGATCACAAAATATCATGAATATCACCAACTGACCCCAAGAATTAGGATTTTCACGGTGTTTCACGGTTAAACCTCTCTCCCCCCCTCCATGATCCCATAGATTTTGGAGGGCACCAAGCATCGCGCTGGACGCTCTCCGACCAAGTTCAGGGCACCCCAAAGCCATCGAGGCAGAGGTGGGAAAGCAGGACAGCAGTAGCTGGTGTGGAACTGTACACTTTACAAAGCACTACAGGCCGTTCATCCTGCATGGACAAACCTGCATGGTACCGAATCTGTCGGACATTCACCAACTTTGGCATCAGCTGATGTCCAACTGGTGCTCAGCAAAAGTAACTCATGGACTCAATCAAGGTCGAAATCCATCTCCTGCTTCAAGAGTTGGAATTTGCTTGGCAAGTTGCCTCCCTTTCGGCTGAGAGCTCGGTCCACATGGAAGCCCCGATAGGCGGCTGGCATCTTCTTGGCCAAGCGCGAGGAGTAGGACGCGCGCTTGGATACCATGGCAACTGGCACACGGCGACTGCGGCGGTGGTTGCTTTTGGCTGTGTCCCACTTGCGATTCTGCTCCTTGTAGGCCTCGTAGAAGCTCGCCAGGGACTCGTACATCCAAGGACAGCAGACTGGGCAGTCGCAATGATAGCTGGAGTCAGAGCAAGCCTCCGAAGAAGTGTCATCAAGGTGGTATTCGTTCCTCGTGTGGTAGACCTGGACGTGGTAGACCAAGACTCTAGCCCTTGCATAGACAAAGTACTTGTCATAATCACGACCTTCTTGCAGGTCCAACTCAAAGGTCAAGAAGGCTAATGGCCAACCAGCCCACAAGTCTGCACCGAAATCCTCAGCATCCTTCTCAGAAAGTTCACTCCTCTCCAACACCTTCGCCTTTGACAGTTCAAACCCGGGGGATGCCAGCACTGCCATCTTCGTTGCCAACTGCGACAGTTTCAATCGTGCTTGCCCCAACGGACTCAAAGTTGGAAGGACTCGTTTGATTTTCAAATCTCTGAGCTTACAGCAGAATTTGGCCAGTTGAAGGTCTTCAGTCCTTTCGCGAGAGTTCGCATTCACGCAGGCCTCGAAGAACTTCAACGCAGAATGCAAGGCATCGGCTCCTTCGTATGTGGCGTCAGGATTCGCTCCATACTTCAGCAAGGTCTCTGCAATCTGACCAAAGCCCCTGGCACATGCGGTCAGCAAAGGTGTGTAGCAATCCCGAGATGGTGAGTTCAACGAGGCCCCAGAAGTCAGCAGCAAATTCACCTGGTTGGTGCTTAAACCCTCTGAAAATATGACTCAATCAACCATCCCCAATACAGGTGGGAAAATTACAACATTGTTTGAAACCAGCAACCAGTATCGACCAGTCACGTATTTGTCAACGCTGAACTTTGGAAAGTTGCTGATGACGAGTTCAAGGAAGTTCTCACCTTGGAAGTTGAAGTCGACTTCGCCCTTTCTGATGGCTGGAGTCTGAGCTTCAATTAACCTCATATTCCGGTTATAATAGTAATAGTAGACACCTGCATTGTCGAAATAACGATCGGTCCGATCGTAGCAGTAGAGACCATCTCTTATTTGTTCGCGGAATGGATATTTGAAGGCCATCAGGAGTTTCTGACTTCGTGCGAAGACCTCCGGATTCGCCATGCGAACAGCCGTGACATCCACAGAGTCGCCATCCACTAAGTCCTTGAGCATCCCCTCTTTCAAGATATCGCCGCAGTGGAGCAGTTTGAGATTGCACGCAGGAACGCCCATGGCATCGCTGACCTTTTGGCAAAGCACAAAGATTGTCTCATCGCAATTCAGAGTCACCTGTAGCTCCTTGCCGGATAGCTCTGTCACGCGCACCACGACATCATCGCAAACGGAAGCCATGGGGTGAAGCAGACGAAGCGTGTCCCAGGCCTTGTTTCTCGGACCAAAAAAATGGTCACTTAGAAATGGTGTGGAAATGCTCATTGCATCTCTGCAAAGCACCCCTAACTGGCCCTAACTATCCCTAACTGAAGTATCATCAAAGTGGTTGGTTCATAGTTGTTCCCAGCATGGGCTGCAACACACGATGTGAACAGTTCATTGAAGGCTATGGTTTGATGTCCATTTCTTGGACGCGTCCGTCACAGGATGTGAGCCCCAGTAGATTGGAGCAAAGCCATGGACTAACCGTGACTGACCCAGTGGATGGATGTTGATGCTTGGTAGACCCCTGCTGTTGCTGGCTACAGCAGGAACCACCACCAGAACTGACCTATGCTCAATCGTGGCTGTCCTCCAGTTCCTCCATGCGCTTCTTCTTCTCCTCATCGGCCTGGCACCACACATGGGCATCTCTTCATAGACTTGTGGCACCACATAAATTGAAAGCCATGGCCCCACAGGCATCCTTTCAGAGCCTTCTTCTGCTCCTCCTGCTTCCGTCTCATTGCCTCCATTCTCTCCTGCCTTGGAGGCCGGTATGGAGAAGGAAGGGATAAAAGAGAACAGGCACATTCTGTCAGTTCAAGGAATGATCAGGGAATTGTACCACTGCTCAACTGGAACTGCTTGAACTACTCTCCAGCAGTTCTGTCTCTGCGACTTGATTGCCCCCATCCAAGGAACTCTCTTTCCTGTTCGAGACGCTCTTGTTCCTGAAGCGTGGACCAGCTGAAGCTTAAGACTAGGCAATGAAATCGGTGCACTGCATACACCTAATTTTACGAAAGAAGCAGGCTAAGCAGCTTGTGGCTGACTCAAGTGCTCTTGATCACCCTACAAAAATCTCCATTCTTTCCTAGCGGTGCTCTCCAGTGCGCACACGGGTCTTTGGACTAGGCCACAAATCCGAGCATTACCGGTCGTGCAACCCCATCAACAAAGACGGTGGACAAAAGCCAGGCCTTGACAAACAGCCAAGGTTGTGGTTGTGCGACCATTTATGCTGTGGGAAGGGTCCGCGGCAGAAGCCTTTGATTTGGGCATAACCCCGCAAAAGGATTTTAATGCCAAAAATTATCCGAAATTCAGCCTAAACATGCCAAAACTGCTGCCGCGCGCTGTCTTAGAAGCTGGGTGTGGTCAGTTCAGCAACCGAAGATGTACAGCCAGCGCAGCTGCAGCGGTTTGCACTCGAGGGTCTTCCAGACTACAAAGCACATTGAACCATCTGCTATGTGCCAGTCAAATTCATGTCTAGGCCCAGCAGCTGGCAGAGAATAATAACGTGCCAAGATCATCCATGGCAAATGAGTACGTGGCAATTGACTTTTTGACATTGTTTGACATTGTCTTGCTTACTTTTCTGATCTGTTCGGGTGCCTGGTTAAAACTATGGATCTCAAGTTCCATTTGTGAATTTTTGGTACCACTGGCAACGCAGAACCTCTGTCTCTCTCTCTCTCTCTCTCCTCTCTCTGCGCGCAGCTTTCTCATCAGTCTGTTTATGCAGCGCTCAAACAATTTATCGTCGTGATTGATGTGCATTAATCACCTGCATGGCATGAACATTAATATCATGAATCCTGTGCGTGGACGTGCCTAACTCGTCAAAGACTATCTTGCCACAAGACAGCAAGCACTGATGAAGGATGCATTTGCACCTTGCGAGCAGCTGCTTCTGCTTCCTCTCGCTGGCGCTGAGCTTTTTCAACGAGTTCGTCTTTTTTGCCCATCTGTTCAAGAGATCCCAGGAGCACATATATACAAACAATGAGCAGCCAGCAAATATGCAGAAAGTCCCAGGTTGGAGAAGCTGCTATTGATAGGCACACCGGTAGGTCATTTCCGCAACACGAAAGCAAGGCAGGTACAGAATGAAAACTTGGCTTCTGGCAGATGGTGTTTCTTGCGCTCTTTTGAGTGCCTGAGCCCCGGCGGGGAGAGAGAGAGAGAGAGAGATTAGTTTCCCTCGAAATTGTGATAATTCAGGGATGGGTCAGGGAATGGATCCACAAATGTCTCAACATCCTCAACTCCAAAGAACGCCCAAATCCATGTTGCAACTTCCTGGCACGGTATGTTTTTTTGGTTCAAAGGTTGCTTTACACATGTGCCGTTGCACTTCACTGAGCTGTTGACCCTCCAAGTTATCATGAAAATCTGTGTTGTTACAACTGAGTTGTTAAACTTCAAAGTTTGCCAAGGCGGTTAGAATTCGATCGTCTCTGAGTGGTGGACGCCCTGCACCAAAGCGGCCACCTCAGAGACGGGCAAGCAAAGGCAATTGGCTGTGCAAGAAGCGATTCATCAAAATGTCAGGCACATTCAATCATAGTTGTAGGCCATTCATGCCTTTCGATGATACTCCGAAATTGATGCTTGATCAAGCAGACACTTGAAGAACTTGCACATACTTGCACCATCATTCCCTTTTCTCAGCGTTGCGCCCCTGGGCCACGTTTGAGCTCCTTGGCTCGTTTTTCCCGAGCAGCTTTCAGCTCTTCCTTGCGCCTCGTGTTGCATGGGCCAGCGGAACAAATTCCAAACAGATCCAGGGCAAGGAGAATACACCGAGCATCGCAACCATGACCCTGTCCTCCCAGGACCTTCATGGACCCTCAGTGCCAGGCTTCTTCTCAGCCTCTGGGTCTAGGACCTTCGTGACCTTGGGGGGCGCCCCTTCGCACCGCGTGCTTCAAGAGACGCCAAGTAATGATCGCAGGTGGGTCTACTATCACATGCCCTCTCATATATAGTTGTTTCTCAATTTAGTTAAACTAGGGGACCCCAAAAATGTGTGGTATATTACTCTAAGATACTATAAGTGATTAAAACTGGATGATTTAGAGGTACCCCCATTTTGAGAAAGCACCATACGGGTTTGTCCAGAAATTGTACCCTAAAACTGGCTTCCCTATTCATCATCTCAATTATCGGTACCACCATGCATAGACAAACCCGCACTGTAGACTTAGGGACAAAAAAGTGCCAGCATGTGACAGTAGTCAAGCAACTGGGCTAATAGCTGAGAGAAATCGCACAGAGTGGTCTAACAACGTGCTGGAATAGACACACCAGCACCGTATCTTCCAGAAATGGCTGATGGGGAAATCCAAAGCAAACCCATATATTTTTTTTTCAGCGCCATCAATTCCAGACCTTCTGTGAGGGAGCGCGAACAGCCATTGGCTAACACATTGAGCAAGAGCCCATCAAAGAGGTGAGCTCTCGCGTCATTCGGGCTAGCCAGGGCGTAGACATATAATTGGTGGCAAAGGTTTCCTTTGGATCGCATATGCACTTTTGTCGAAATCGGTGACGCCATCTGCAAACTAAAATGGTATGGCACAGCTGTGGCACGGCTCCTCTGCGTCACCGCTTCTCAGAACTCTTCCTTCAAGTACGCTCTTTGAAATTCCAAGATACACGGTCGTATGTTGTGGAGTTGTGCCTTGCAACTTCAATATTTCAGCGCACTTCGCATGCAGATTTCTCAACAGCGTGAAGCTGCGAGCCAAGGTGGCATCACAACCCACCAAGCGAGGGAGACAAAGAGCGCAGCTCAATATGAAGCAGCCTGACAGCTTTGATGTCGTGATCACCTCCGGAAACAATTCAATTTCGTCCATGTGGCCCTGAAACGCAGGCCTTCCTTCTGCATGCACAAGATTCCGCGGGATAATTGCTGCAAAGATTTTTTGATTGCACGATTCAATGCAAAAAGAAGCAAAACCCTATGAACCATGATTAGCCAGTACTTGGTCATGTACTACTAAATATCACTATCTTAAAAGAATCACCTTAGCCTTGACCATCACTACTGCTATCATTATCATACAACTAAGGCTCGCAGTTGGATGACCAAACCCTCCTAAGAATCTACATATTGACCATATAAAAACCAGAAAATCTGCGTGTCAAGGGCCAAACTTCCGAATCTGCTACTTCTTCACCAACCATTGCGGAACTGAGTCGCAGGCCTCGCTTTTGGAGGGATCCACCGACGTAATGCCCTGCCAGAAGTGACATTCGATACATTTCGATACCGTTGCATTCCCGGTCATGACATGTTTCACCGGCATGCCTTTGGCTTGGTGTGCCATGGGCATTGTAGCATAATTACCCTCGATGAACAGCTGGAAAATCCTCATATTTTGTTGGGAACCCTTGGGTCTCACAAGCTGAACGGGTGTGGCTGATGATTTTATCTGCTGCCTCCAATGCTGCGAGGCTCAGGCTGGGTGCAGAGATAGGCACAGATGCAATGCCTGCAAAACGCTCGGGGAATCCCACCCAGAACCAACCCATGGGATCATGATGATGCTAGATGCTAGCGCGGAGCTACAGCAAACCTAGCGCAAACCTAGCGCAAACCTAGCTGGGGGCCGGCTACTTAATCTAATTGTTAAAACCATCATTGCTAGATAGTTTCCCTCCTTTCATCATGTTTCCTTGGGAGGGTTTTTTGAACGGACCCCATATGCGTAGGTGACCGTACCGGTATGTGGGTACATGTATGCGTGCATTTGCAAACCAAGGGCTGCAAATTCAAACATGCATGTCTACCGACTATTCAGGCGTCTGAATACATGCTTGCATGACTAGGTTGTATTGTACGATATGCTTTCCATCTCGTTGAACACATGACCAGACAATCATCTGAGAGGTTTTAACGTATCTACATGCAAACGCCCAAACATCCAAACCCAAAAAGTACATACTGTATACATCATGAACTATCCATACATTTTATCCCTTTGTCTCTCCCACTCCCTCTCTCTCCCTCTCTCTCCATCTCTATCCATCTCTCCCTCTGGAGGAGCGGTCATGTTCTCAGGCATTCCCAACTACGCATGAAACACAATGATCATGTGATGAAACTAGGAGGGGAGGCTGAAACGCAAGTCAGCATGGCTGCTCTCGCCTGACAAAGCCGGCGTTGGGGGAATGCCGGCCTAGGCCCAGTCAAACTGCGCACATACTCAGCAATCATAGCTCTGTACTGGTGCAATTAGATGTGCATAGTTGTACCTGTATGCATGTATGTGACTGTTTCTGTGTGTGTGTGTGTGTGCGCGTATCCTTCTGTTCATCGATGCTAGCAGCTAGCAATAGTTTGCATACATCATCATACATCATACATCTGTGTTCACTCGTGAGTCGTCAAAATTGACAAATCTCATATGCACACACGGTTGCACCCAAGATCCATGGGTAGCAAGAATACGATGAGGCGGCTCATATCTTTCGACATCAAAACCACGGACTTTCCCGCAGATCTTGCAGGGTGAACAATGCAGAGCTGTGAGCTGGGGGCCCAGGCCGCCGAAACCCCTGTGAAGGCACCAGGCGCTGGTACTGGAGTTGGGGCAGGCAAGGTTGGAAAAACCTGCCATGTCAAACTCTCAGAACTTGAAAATCAAAAGGTGGCAAACTTGGTCGACACGATGCCAAACGTCCACGTCTCAAGGAAAAACCGATTGCAACGCCACTCGCCCAGTGGGCCTCCTTTTCTTTTTCTTTCTCGGCAACTCCTTGGAAGAATTGCAATTTCAAAAGTTCAATCTGCAAAATTCTCCAAAATCGGCGCTGTATTGCCCACTCTCAATGGCGTATCATGGCGTACCCATGTTCTGGTGATTCTGCCGCTGCCGTGAGTCACAGGACCTTTTTTTTAGGCAATGATTCTGTCAGGTCGAAAAGTTTGTCTAGCAGAACTGCTGTGAGACAGCCTTTAAGCGGCTTTGGGATGTTCTGCACTCATTGTGCAGCGCCAGACATTGGCAAACCAAACAATTTTGAGGCAGGGCTTTGAGAGACGAGAATAATAATACCAGTCAAATGTTGGCACGGCATCGCAATGAGTCTACAAATTAGCCGTTCAGAAAGCCATGACGATGGCTGCTGGCTGTTTCAAAGCTGACCTTCCACGGAGACTTGCACATCAGCTGTTTTCTGCATGCTAAACAACTGCAAGAGATGGCGAAATGCTCAATCCTTCCATTTTTGGTTGCATACATGTGCTCCGTGTCCTCAAAAAGGTAAGTGTACAATAGTGTATGTACATATATGCGCCTACACAATGTTCATCATCCAGTGCTTTCTCCGTGGCCTCGCCGAACTCAGCGCGAACCGAAGAAGCCCTTGATGTTGTCTCCAACCTTGGACACCTGAGCCGCGGCGAGCAGCTGAGCAGCTGTTCGAAATGGCTCATGGCTCGCCGCGCACCTTCTCAGTGGCCTCCCCAAGGGTCTCGCCAGCTGCATCCAAAAGGTTTCTCAGCTCTTCCTGGTGTAAGCACCCCAGGGGTGTTAACTCATCATGCGCCCAAAATTGTCTCAAAATGCCACAGGTGTCGTTTTTTGAAGTTTCCACAAGGTACCCAATGAATTCCAATGGTTTCTAGCTTCCTATTCACAGTGATCCTTGTGGCAATGGATAGGAGCGCTGTTTCGTAGTGGCTATGCCTACACGGCTGCCA
>VSDK01023941.1:58494-82601 GCA_009767595.1 Symbiodinium kawagutii
TCCCGGGAGCGCCTGCGACGGCGGGAGCGGCTACGCCTGGTAGCGGCACAGGTCGAATGGGAAATGGCTGAGGGTGAACCACATGGTGAATCACATGGTGAAACACGCGGTGAAACACAGGGCAAATCGTGGCATTTATGGCCACCCACAGGTAGCATAAGGAGACCTATGAAATGTCAAGCTATTAACCAATAATGAGGCATGATCGTGGAAAATTTGGAAATCCTGGTGAACAATTATCAATAGTGAACTAATGGTGGATACTGGGGACCGTAGCTAAGAACATACTTTTAAGGAGCATCAGGCGCTCGAGTGCTGGATCCCCAAATATTTCTTGGTGCTGGATCATCATATTAACCTTCATTTACCGTTTACCATTCTTATTAACTATCAGTAGCCACTATCAGCCATCCCGATTTTGTTCAACATTGTCATCAGCCTAGCTTCAACACACATGAAGTTGCCCAACTATCAGCTCTACCGTTCTTGACCCAGCTTTACCGTTGAATAAAATCATCTGACTGTCCTTGAACAACTTCATCTGACCGATCTTCCCAGAACATTGCCTTTTTCTCGAGCGACTTTTGAGGCCTTGGCTCCAGGATGATGCGAGGCGACTGCAACAACCAGGTTGTAACGGCGGCCACTTCTTTACCAGGAATATTCACAAGTGCTTTGCCACCTGAACAATGGCCGTATGTATGCTAAACATTGATCTTACCTGGCAAACTCCGGAAACTCTGAACAGTCGCTCTGAGTGGTGCTGAGTTCCCCTCGTCTATCTCTGTGGTCTCGGTCCCTTCCACGCTCTCCAGCGAACTGCCTCAGAAACGACCAAACGCCGCTGCCACTGGATGGAACGCTTGTCATACCCGGCCTCATCCCACCTTCCTCAAAATCATTGGTTTTGCTCAGTTCACCCAAGTCACTGTTGCCCACCTTGGTCCAGCGACGTGGCAGCTGTGAAGCTTTGTCACCAGTTCTCCAGGTTGCGCTCCTCTCAGTTGCCGGCTCGTCTGCCACCACCTGATCGCCAGTTTGCCTTCACCAACATGCCCTGCAAGAAGACCTTCAACATGGGTTCACACGTGCGAAAGTGTTGCAATGAAGAAATGTGAACTGTCCGCATTTGGCTTTTTATGTCATTTTACAAGTCGAGCTAAACTTCAACTTGGCACAGGGCAGTACAGCATAGTACAGCATAAGCTATGCAAGTCCGCGCGAAGCGGTGGCCAGGCCTGCCCAGCATCGCAAGCCTCTTTCGCAGCCTCAGCCGCCTGGGCATTGGCAAAGCGTACAGAGGCCTGGCGTCGCCAGCTCGGATGGCAGCTTTCGGCGGCTGGATATGGAACCACTTATGGCTGAAGAATGGGGAGTGGAGGTGGGTCGCAGGGGATGGTGACGAACAGTGATATGGATAAACCAGCTGCAGTTCTATGACACCTCAACCATCCCAAGTTCTGGTCACCAGCATACAGAACCAATAGCGACAAGAAGTCTCTGCTGCCCCACTTTGCCCACCCTATCGATCCCTCGTCTATCCACAGGAGGCACCTGGCAATCGCGATTTACAGGTGTCAATTTGCTGGAAAAAGGCCGAAGGATCACCCTTTGTTTAGCAATAATCACCCGAATTTTATGATTAATAGCGATTGTCTAATAACAATCAACCGTCCGAACATGCTGGTCGTTCGAAATTGCGCAAGGAACTTGAACCACCAGTGTCCACCTTTGACCAAAAATGCGCGACAAAACTGCAGAGCTCTTAGGCAGATGCCCAGCAGGAAACGACGTCTCCAAAGTTTTGGAAGACACCTGGTGATGCAGCTGCGGTCTGACAAGTGACTCGATTCTGC
Organism: Symbiodinium kawagutii; assembly: GCA_009767595.1. Taxonomy (NCBI): domain Eukaryota; class Dinophyceae; order Suessiales; family Symbiodiniaceae; genus Symbiodinium; species Symbiodinium kawagutii. Next base: position 60,351 of record VSDK01023941.1, read on the forward strand.
AGACCCATCAGTTATCAAATCAGTGCTAGCTCAAAATCAAATCACTGAACCCGCCGCCATGCCAGGGGTCAATTTTGGCAAAACACGTGCTAGATCATGCTCAGTGTGTACTTGATTTTCTTTGTTCTTATAGCCTCGTCATCTTTGAGCAACATACTATTCGCAAACTGTCGCACATTGCAGCCACAACAGTGAATGGGGCGAGCAAGTCTAGTCAAAGTGCTTGCAGTGATGCTACGGTGTGCTAGGTTGTGTTAAGTTATGCTAGGTTACTGTATGCCCCTTTGCCGCGGATTGCTGTTGTTTCATCCAGAAGTCCCCAGGATAAATCATTGTCGCACTTGCTTGCTTGCAGCGCTGCTTCGGCTGCAGGATAGGCAGTTGCTCTTGCTGCACTGTGCCGCATTGGTTATGTCGTGATTCGCTCATGGCCAATTTTCCTACCATCCATCAGCACCATAAAATCCTCATCAGTTTCATACAACGCAAGGGCACGCAAGGGCACATTGTGCTCGTAGTCAGGCGTTGGGCTCTGTTGGGCATATGATTTTTGGCACTGGGTAGCACCTCTGGACACATGTCTGCGCCCAAGTCCCTATGGCAATCCTCCGAATGTATCCACGGTGGCCCCCTCCACACGCCCTGAACCATGAACCAAACCTGCTTTTCCATCAATTTTCCACGCAAAAAAACACGCAAAGACATGCGAAAAAACACGGTTTTCAACCGGGGGAAGCCACGGTTGAACTCACCGTGCGGTGGTGGGCCGGGAGGCTGCGGGCCTTTCAGCGCCACCCGACTGGAATGCTCGGTGATGCCCTCAACGACCTCGAGCTCCACCTGGGTAGTTGATGGCGCCGGCTCAGCAGTAGCCATCAGTGACTGGTTGATAAACCATCAGTCATATGAGTCATATAGCATTAATATATATAGAGAGAGAGAGAGATAGATAGATAGATAGAGAGAGATAGATAGATAGATAGATAGATAGATAGATAGATAGATAGATAGATAGATAGATAGATAGATAGATAGATAGATAGGTAGTGGTTAAAGTTGATGGTTGCTCCATTGACTATCAGTAACTCATGAAACTGGCTACTGATCCAGTTTCTGATCCTGGTAGGTTTGCGTTGGCATGAAAAAACAGCATCGATTATAATGCTGATACTTCATCCCATGTACACAACGACAAGTCTGTCTGGAGGCCACCCTGTTTGACCACACTTTCCAAACAAACTACCTACCTGCTGGATTACTGATAATTAGATTCTAGATCATCCATGTTCATCATTGCACGGGCAAACTGGTTGCATGGCCATGGATTTACCTCTTGAAAGTGATGATCTTCCGATTGTTTGACCTCCAGGCCATGGCCGACCAAGTGCCGGACACCTTTAATCGGCATGTCGCTCCTCGGAGAAGGATCAGTCAAGCCTCAACCTTCAACCGGGATACTCCTTTGGTTAGCTGTCGTAAGTCACGGTTGTGGTTACTATGCCTAGCACAGCTGTTACCACAGTGAGGGGAAAAAAATGCTAACAATAATGCAGCTAGTAAAGTGATTATGACCTCCGGTAATGGTTATACATGTACAGTACACCCAATAGTTGTACCAGTTATACATGTACTACTTATACCTACTTATACTGGAGAGACTTTCTCTCGGCCGCACCTCTTTCTCTGAGCTCAGACTCCACAGCAGCACTTTGGCCGCGAGGCGTCACATCATCCCAGTGCCCTCCGCCACCAGCATTCAGCCCGAGATCGCCCTGACGAAATTGCACCGGAAAGGCATGGGTTCCGGTGGGCATTCCCCTGACAGATTCATAGTACAAAATCTTCCAAACTTGGGAAAAATCCCAACATAGACTAACTTCTTCAGGACTTCATACAATGATAGGTGCATATTAATAAACTGCCATATGCGATGGTAAATCACCAGGTTGATTTAAACTTGGGGTGGTTAATGATCATATGGACCTACCCTTGTAGTTGTCTTTCCGGATCTCCCATGAGAGATCCCCAGCGCCAGCGACTGTCTCTGCGATGGGCTGGCAACTGCTCACGCGCTGACATCGAGCCCTGGTGAGCCTGAAAGTTGAGCTGAATCTCCGGCATCATCCGCTGTAGTCTACTGGGAAACCTGCAGTCAGAAATGTTCCAAACGATGCAGGTATAATCAGGTGTTAACCACTAAAAAATGACTACATATATACTCATTAGCTGCACATAGTTGCACTGTGTAAACCATTATGGTAACCAGCTTATTGATAGTTGCACTGTGTAAACCATTATGGTAACCACCTTATTGATACTTCTCGGTACTTGGTGTTGTCTGATGTCTGTTGATGCTGCCGCTCGTACCTGAGAACTAGGGATTTATTGTTCAATTAATCCAACTTATCAAAGTGTGGCTATATTGCTGAACGTGCTGCTGAGGCACGCAATGCTGCCCCGGCGTATGTGCGTTCTTCTGTCCCCTCGCAGTTTTCCTTGATTTGCCAACCATAACATTTTGCTTGCGCTTGATTGCACATTTTCGGATATTTTCGGTACATGAAGCAGGAACCATTGCATCTTCCCACCACCCTTTGGACCGCTGCCGTGACTGATAAACCATCTGCAGCTGAAGTTCTGGTGGTGGACTTCAGCCTCATGAAACTCAGTGGCCGCGGCCACTCGAGTGCTTGAAGAGGAAGCCGGCAGACTTTCTTCAGCACTTTGCCTGGGCCAAAAACACTGGGTCCGCCTCTAATTATCGAATGAGACTAGGCGATAAAACACCATATGGTTATTTTCCGGGGCGTCCAACGGCTTGCCTGCAATGGGAAAGTAATGGAAAGTAACTAGATCTGGTCGAAAGCACGTCTGCAACAGTTTTCATTCATGTGTCGGAATCGGCCAAGGGATGGCACCACAGTGCGTCAGTCTCATGACAAAGGAAAGCTTTGAGTCCACCAGCCGGGAACAGCAGGAAGCCATTACAAACGGTGCCCATTGCCATGTCAATCTGATTTCCCCGTCAAAGATCACTAGAATGATCTTCAAGCACCAATAGCGGTGTTTTTCGATCTTTCGATGCTGATCAGCCCCAATTGGATGGGCTAATCTGTAAGCAATACGAACCATCACCAACCAAGATCATCCAACCATTCCCCGGTTCAAAGTCGCCCGGCCTCTGGGCTTCATTGTGGTACCAAATGCACGATCGGTACTGGCCTGTGCACCAACCAGGGAATCTGTCAGAACCAGCTGATATCATGCTGACACAAGCAACCGCATGTACATCCATATGCCATTAACAAATGGAAGTATACAAATGAATACTTAAACGATATTAAAACATATTAAAACGATTCAAACAACTCTTCACTCTTGACATGTTCGTGTATGGATGTGTTCGCGTCACTGGAAAACCCTTCAATTCCACCTCGCTCGCTTGGCTTTGGCCGGTGGTTCTTCCAAAACACCTGCAGTAGCTCCTGGGACATGCTCAGCATGGCATACGAAAACAGATCAACTATGGCATGCCGTGGAAACCACTGCGTAACACACAGGACACCAAACGATGCCATGCGCAATACCAAGCACCCAAGTCTGCAGCGCTTGAGCAGCGCTCCTCGTAGGAAACCACGGAAGAGTCGTATTCAACTTGGACTGACTCGGCATGTCCTCAGTGAGCAGATCGGAATGGCCCATGCCGGATGAAGATTGACTCCCAAAGCTCACTGACCCAGCGAATTGCTGATGATCAATGCTTACAAGCGACCACAATGAATGGGCCATAATGGCTGATACCTGTTAATGACCACCACCACCACCAACAACAACAGCAACAACAACAACAACAACAACAACAACAACAACAAGAAGAAGAAGAAGAAGAAGAACAGGGGTTTATTCCAAGTAGTTTCACCCAAATTCTGTCACAGCTGCTACCAAGCTTCCGTCCCCGCTGCAAACGGATCGGTATGTTGGCTTCACTGACCTGTGCTGCGCCGGTTGGAGCCTGCAGGTACCGAGTGAAATCTGCCCCACCTGCCACCCGTATATCCAGCAGTTGCTCGATGAACGCCAGGTGTTTGAGCAAACAAGCGCTGGGGTGTCCAGAATCATCCTCAGCTTCACGAAAATTGGGCAGCTGCACAATTGCTGGTGCTACAAATTCTGCATCGATGTTGGTGCGGGAACGATCACTTCACAATCTCATGAGGGAACCAAAGCAGGAGAAGACAGGCGCGGGAAGAAAGTCGATGGCACTAGGGCAGGCCTGCATCAAATGGCAGAAATGGGGACCTGGTAAATTGGCGTTTGCGTTTCTATTATCATGTCGGAAGATGTTGTGGCAAATCATGCTGCGCACGAGCCGTTTGGGCTCTGAAGCTAGCCGTGAAAGGTGCTGAAAACTGACCATAAGCCTTCCGGATAGAATTTCATGCGCATCTGATCGTCAGAGTGTTGGCCAAACTGGAAGCACCAAGGAAAGTCGGCGAAACATGGCAACACACCCAGATGGTGACGCCCAACTCCAGATCCTTCAGGCGCCCCAGGAGCAGGAAACTGCGCTCGAACGTATCTGCCGTCGCAGTGAAGTCAGACATTTGGCCGTACGTGTTTGCGCAGCGAGAAAGGAAGGCTATAACAGCCAACAGAGCATTTCAGTTACGCTGTCAATTACATCATTACTTATTTTAAAGACATGCACACATGAATACACACAAATGCAACATCAATAATATGACACAGGCTTGCATGTACATGTCCAGCATGCATGCATGCGCAAAGAGATAAATTACATACAATAGGTTCCTTGGGTTCTAAGGTTGAATGCAAATTCCCCGCCATAAGGAGTGCAAAATCTGGCCATGTCGACGTGTTTGCTGGTTGAGGTTCCTTCGCTTTTTGAGGGGAAATGCATGGAAATGCATGGAAATGCATACATGACAGATGTGACGTAGGCTTCGTTACATGCATTCAGTACAAACATCAAACCAGCAGACTATATAATATAATTAAAAAACAAAGATGTCATGCTCTACATTAGGCCAATTCAAGCAATTGAAGTGCCGCACCTTTCAGACAAGGCTCCCATGGAGAAAGTTGCTATTTCCAATTTCAGCTCTTTGCCAGAATCTGCCGCCATTGGTCGAATTTAGTGTGCCCTCCACACTTGGCGGAATGTGGAACTAACCGTCGCCCCAGAAGTACGGCTGCGGATGCCTGCGGTATGAACGGATCAAGAATGACCACGTGGCATATCTTGGCATAGCTCCTCGCATCGTATCAAGACAAGACACCTCTTGCACCTTCAAATCAGATGCAGAAACACCAACACTACCAAACACAAACATAATTGGACAAACTACATGTGTACTGAATGTTCTTGTTACACCGCACGCTGTGCCCAATACATTTGTTACAAGCACCTTTTCTGGGTTTGCAAGCGTCCTCAAACAAGTATCAAACAGGTACCCTTTGTCAACATCATGAGGGGCACATCTGAACAGGCACCAGTTGCTCCACTTGGTCTCGCACCGGGTGCAGCAGCAGGGTTGCAAAAGGAAATCTGAGCAGTTGCACTTTACGTTTATGAAATGCGTTGAATGTGTGTCTGTGGGCATGTCTCTGTGCTTGTTGTATAGGTTTTGTGTAGGTGTGGTTGTGTGCTTGTGCTCGTTGTGACTTGGCGCATGCGCCAACTCATCGATGCCGTGTAACCAGCTGAGGCTTGTGATCATCATGGCGTATCGTGGCGTAAGACGTTGCTTTCGTTGGTCTGAAGTGGCGCAGCTCATGAACTCTATGAATTCATCTCTGGGGCATCTTGGCCGTGCCATGGCGGCACATTGCGGTCTGAGAAGACCTATACCCCTGAGCCAGGAGAAAGACGAAGAACGCAAATGTAATGCAAACGTTGCTATCCAGAATCCGTGAATGCTGTGACCCCAAACCATCCCAAACCATTCCCCAGAACAATAACTTACAAGAGGGAAACCCTGATTGAGGGGCACACCATTTGTGAATAATCTCCAGGCCCAGGCTAGCTAGCTCGCTGACTTGCTATGACTTGCCATGACTTGCTATGGCTTGCTATCTCTTCTTCCTCCGTGTTCCTCCTTTCTAATCACACCCTCAATCCAAGCCCTCAATCCAAGCTGACGTTGAAGCCTGCTTTGGTGCACCCTCTGTCTGCGGCACGCTTTTTTTCGAGCGGGCGCTGTCAAAGGAAGCCTCAAGCCGTGGCGCAGCAGGATCGGTTCTGCTTGGCAAATGTTGCTTGCAATGTTAACTAGTAAAGGGAACAGTTGAGTACACTGATCGAATTTGCACACTGATCACACGCCCATCATTCACAAGATTACATGATTCTCGGTGGGCTGTGGAAACTACGCTCAACGTGTTGCACATCACACAGATGAAAAGCACACGTTTGAGACCTCTGTAGTTGATCTTCGGTGAAGGCCTAGCACGAGGAAGCACAGCCACAAAGAACTGACTAGCGCAACCCAAATCACAACATGTCATGCATACATCAAACCCATCAGTACTTCAGACATGCAGCAGTGTGATGAAAAAGATCCTCAATTCCATGAGTCAGGCATGTAGATAGCCGCTAGCTGTTCGGAGCTCCTGAGTTGTGGAACCGCATGTGTCGACGCCTGAGCGCTGGAGATCTGCCGACATGAAAGCCTTCGGGAAAACATCGTGGCGGGGCATGGCAGGGCCCTGGGGATCCTGCAATGACCTGCAGAGGCTCACAGCTCCCCATGGCGGTTCGACCCCAGGTGGTCCACCACCTGAGCTGAGAGCACGCAACGACCGCAACCCATGGTGAGACCCTGGCCTTGGTGGAAAGAAGCCTTCGAAGTCACCCATCGCTTCACTGCCAGGCTCCTTGGCACTCAAACCGGCTCGAACCTTCTGCCCACACAGTTGAAGACGGTTAAAGATGTTGGAGGGGAGCCATTCACAGTGATTAATAATGGGGGATAGATGGGGACAGTACCCAACAAACTAACTTTGACTTTTTTTTGACTTTGGCTGCTATCAGGGGAGTAACTCCGCTAGCTAAGTGAAACTCATGCAAAACAAATTCAAAACACCTGTACTCACGTCTGCCGCATACTGCCAAATGATATTGCAAATGGTTGTTGAGAGTCCAGGTGTATTAGTCCATGACCTCTAAATGGACATGTTTGCCATAGTCCGGCTGCATACATTGTTGCGCCATGTCCACATCACCACTGTACAACTGAGCAAACTGGTGATCAAACTGTGGATCAGTGGGGCAAACAGCAGGAGTCTGGGTACGCAAATGGATGACAGATTGCAAGTGACAACGAGCCAAAAAGCAATTCAACAATGGTGGGTACTCCTTAGCTGCAGCTGTCATCCAGCTGCCATCAGATCTTTTACCTTTCAAGAGTTCTAAGTTGGCCCAGTCCACAGTTTGGGCCATTTCTTTGCGAAGAGAATCGAAACCAACAACATGGCAAATCGCAAAATAAGTTGGCTTCGCAGCTCTGGCACCAAACTGGGCTTGCCAAATCAGCTTAAAACGCAAAAGCCCTGACTGTTGCAGTTGCATCAGCCAGGGCAATCTCCAAATCGAAGCACGATCTGCATGTTTGGAAGGTCTGGGATGTTCAGCTATGCCAGGCACTCCACTTGTAGCTGCAGCCCAGAGTAGTCGCACAGCTACAAAAAGCAGGAAGTTGGCCACCCGTAGCTGCGAAAGCTCATCATGTCGCAATCCTGGGATGCACAGCGGATTCTGTGCTGTGCGGATGGGGCGAGGCGATGAGTGATCGTCAACTGGTTGGTATCGGACTTCACTCCATGTTTCACACGGTGGAGCCACCAGTAGGGCAGCTATGTGGCCTGTGCGTATCCATGTCATCATGGTGGATACCAATGCAGGATTGGTGACATCATGTGACGGGCTCAACGCTAAGTCTAAAAGGAGTATATGTCCATGACATTGATGTTGCACAAACAATGCTTCCATGTGGGCTTGATAGTCTCCTATGCGACGATGCCCTGAGAAAACATACAAGTACACTGGCTTTTGTGTGAACACCCGGGGAGGCACTGGTGGAAAAACGAATTTCTTGGCATGCTCTCTGGCTATCTGCTTCTGCAATTGGGTAGGAACATCACACTCGGCCCACAGCGCTGAAACCAATTCAGTTCTGCGATCATCAAATCCTTGGGACGGCGGCAAGGACGAATGTTGAGGAATGCGAATGGCCTGCAATGTGATTCGTACATTGTCAATTGACATGGGCAAAACCGAATCATGTGGAACCAGTAGGGCATTACTGCGCCACAACTCAACGGCTTCTTGCAGAGTCAAATGTTGTTCAATGACCTCATGAGTGTCAAACAGCTCGGTGAGGCCGGCAAAGGCATGAAGAAGTTGTTGTTCATATGTGCCATGGTACGGGATCCTGTTAAGAACATGAAAAACTGCTGCGGAATCTTCAGTGTGCAAGGTTTCAAGGACAGTAGAAACCCAGGCAGATTGATCATCTGGCAGGTCTGGTCTAGTTGAACGATGATCAAGGTTTCGTTGGCTTAACTGTCGCTGCCACGGCCATGGTCTCAAAGGACCAGCAGCCTGAGTCACTGGCCACACATGTCCACCAGCACGTTGGCGTCGCTTTGCACTATGCTTGGCGGCTTGCTGATCTGAGGATAGATCTGCAAGAGCTTCATCTGTGAGTGGCGCTACAGTGACTGACAACTTCAGAAGACAGCCAGTACGATAGTACTTAAGGTGGTGAACCAATCGATCCCTATCGTGATAAACCTTGAGGCAGGCTCGGCACTGGTTACCTATGGCAAAACGGTGAGCAATGTTAGCCAGGCCATGTTGCTTGAAGACATGAGTGCACAACGATTTGTATGTACCAAAAGTGGCTGAACAAAGATGGCAATCAAAATGTCCAACTGAAGCAGGTTGCACAAGCTCCTGACTCCATTGAACATTGCTATCTGCTGCATCTGTCTCCAGAGCAACTTGAAATTGTCTGAAGTCCGACCACAATTGTAGGTACTGTTGATATCGTTTCAAAGCACGTTGTCCCAGTTGGACCAAAGCTCGTGGATGCTCATACACGTATGTGCCAACAGTTTGAATGTCCAGCATATCAGCCCATGTGTCCAAGGCATCAGAAGGGAAAAATCGCATAAGCAATTGTAGGTCTTGATGAACCAATCCCAGCCAACCTGTCTGTGGGTCCTGGTGCTGTAACAGGGCAAACAGTTCGGTAAGTTCACTTTGCATGAGTCTGTCAAACAAAGAAAACCGCTGGTGGGTCAGCAAAAGCTGGGGATGAGGAAGACCACTCTTGGCAAGGATGTCCAACTTGTATGTCCCTTCTCCACGTTTGAGGTCTGGAACAGTCTCCTGGTATAGTTGCAACACCTGAGTGGACCAGGACCTCAATGTGTGGATGTTCATTCGTTGCCACGCCCCTGCTCCATAGAGTAGTTTACTCATCACCAAGGCCCGGAACAACTGGATCTTGGTTTTGTGTGGCAGTTTGGGGGATCTGAAGACATTTTGTCGCAGTAGTTTGCGCATCGGATACAAAGACAGGAATCTGCGTTTGACCTCACATGAGGGATGGCCTTTGTTGTCCTGAAGAGAGCCCAAGTAGACATAGTCGGGGACAATGTCTAACCGCAGTTGTTTCGAACAGATCTGACTGTAAAACTCGAGACTAGGTCGCTCAGAGTTGACAGAAAGCATCTCTTTCCATACGGTTTGAGAATGAGCACCCCTCAAACGAATCACAGCCGCTGTTTTGTTAGGGCCAAAATTCAGTTGGAGGAAGAACTCTTGGGCTACATCATGAACAATCTGAATCGCTGCTTGAAGTTTGGTCAGCAATGCACGTGGTTGGTTTGCCTGTAAGAGCAACACCAAATCGTCAACCCAGCATCCTTGTATGATGTCTTGAAGTGGAAATTCGTCTGGCTCAACCACTCCGAAAGGCGCCCACTTTAGCTGAAGGGAAACATGTAGATCAGCTGCTTTGAATCGAGATTGCACTACCTTGAGAAATCGACTCATGAGAAAGCCAAATAGCAAATCGGCTATGGAGTCCCCCGGTCTGGTCCCTGCCATCGTGGATGTCAAGGTAGAGCTGTTGCGTCGCAGCTGGAACCATGTCGCTGTCAAGACCGAGGATACCTGGGCTCGCTGATGTGCACTCACTCCTGCTTGTGTGAGGGTGTCATGTTCATGGAGACGTTCAAGAAAGGCTTGGAAAAGATCTGGATTCCATCCTGTCTGAGCAAAAAACTGTGCAAGTTGCTCAGTAGAAAGGCGTTGGTGGATCAAAAGAGGTCTGCAGGTACGGTAAAAAGCCTGCTTGATATCAACAAATAAAGTTGCACATGAGGAATGGTTGGTACGACAAAGATGGGCAAAACTCTGTACATACAAATTCAACATATCAGTACCCAGCTTGGGAACACTGCCACATTGCATGGTCAACCTGTACTGATCATACGAGGGCAGGAGTCGTTGACGCAACCATCCATGGTACATTTTTGAGGTGAAATCTGCAAGTAAAATGGATCTAAAATGTTCCAATTGCAGACTTGCTTGGGAATGCTTTGGCAAAGCAATCACTTCACCACCCTTCCATCGCATGGGCTCTGCACAACGTACAATGAGCTTCACGAAGAGTGGCCAAAAAATACGTGCCATGTGTGCTGGATCAGTCTGGTAAATTTCACATGGCAATCCATCTAAGCCAGGGCTTTTGTTGCGCTTGGCCTTCAACAAAAAGGACTCAATGTCTGTCAACTTGGGAATGAGAGAAAAATCAAACTCAAGCTCATGTGGTTCATAAAGGGGACAGTGAGTAACTGCAAGTGTCTGCAGTTTGTCAACCGAACTCGGGCATCCTAGTTCGGGGGCTGCAAAATACTGCTGCCAACACTCAGCAGCTTGTTCTGGTGATTCTTGCAACTGTCCAGCTTCATCTCGAATGGCCGGAATGGGGCGAAAGGAATGTTGCTTGCGTCGTCCTTCCTGTCCCAAGAGTGGCCGAAGAGCTCGGTACAGTTGTTTGGGATCACGATTTGTGGCTGTGGCATAGAAGTTATCTAAAATGCCCTTAGTAGCAACAATGCGATCATGTTTACTGGATTGTCTGGCAGCTGTATGGAGGTTCCTGCGATGGATCATGGCCCACCACTGTGTGTGATTGCAAATGCGATAGCATCGTTGAAGACCATCATTTGACACAACAAGTGGAGTGGCAGCATGTTTGGACTTCGAAACATGAAGGAACCAATGTGAAAAACACAGCTGCAATTCAACAAGGCGACACTGTTTCTGGGATGCTTTCTGCAACTTATGAAGGTGTTTGCGAACCTGAATGATGCTCCAAGTATGACTGGATAGGTATCTTTGGCGTGGCAGGGTTTTATCTGGGGCGAAAGCTTGTTGCGCTCCAAGTTGCATCCATTCGGTTAACTGTTCAACATGTTCTCCAACACCAGTTTCCCAAGGAATGACTGGAAGCTGTGTCATGTGTGCATGAAACTGTTGAACAGCTCTAGGATCTCTACACTTGCGCACATCGACCTTGCATGTTCTAAGTCGGGTACGTGTGGATTCTTGTACACTCATCGAGATGTGAAGCGACACTGCAAAGTGATCATCTCTCGTGGTGATTAAATCCACATCCAAAAGAACTTGGGATCGAATGCCAAACGATTTCCAAGCTTGAGGAACAAAAATGTAATCCAGTCGGTGTTCAACACCCTCGGAGGATATCCAGGTATGATGTTGACCAATGTGGTGTTCTCCATGAGTGGAAGGTGCCCATAACCGATGCTCAAGGAGAAAGGCATGAACACACTGACCAGTCGCTGTTTCTTCCTCTCGTCCAGCATTGGAGATAGCATCACTAACAATGTCACCCATGCGAGCATTGCAGTCTCCCAGAATGATGAGGGGCAAGGAAGGCTTAATCCTGTCAACCAAATGAGTCATACTTTGCCACCATGTTGCATAGTGACTGTCAGTAGCATGCTCATGTGGTGCATGAAGGACAAGAATCCGTACATGTAGATGAGGTGCAGAAAGGATAGCCAAAAGATGCCGATCACTGAAAGCTGCTATGTGAACATGCTCATGGGAAAAACAAAATTGGCGGTGACCACATGATGCATACGGGAGTTGTTTGTCGATCCATAACTCACATCCTCGGTGTCCTGCATCTGTAGCCCCTGACTGGTAAACCCAGTGTGTTTGGCTATGACGAGTGTGCTGGCCCTTGGTGCGACACTCTTGAAGCCCTGCAATGTGACACTCAGCCTCATGTAGCTGTGATTGGAGTGTCGCAATTCGTCCTATCTGATACAACCCTTCTGCATGTGTGCTGATGCCGGATGAAGTCTGTTTGTAGCCCAAAGTGAGTACATTCGCTGTAACTACCTGGAACTGCAAAGTGACTGATTCCTGAAGCAGCTCGGGTTGTGGGTGTCGCCAAGTAGCATCAAAGCGACCTGGACCAAAAGGTCCTTCAACTTGAAACATCCTTGGCAATGCGAGTGGCCTGGGAATTGCAGCAGAGTCAAAATTGGCCAACCACGCAAATCGAAAGCCTGGATGTTTGAGGATACGTGGAATGTGCACTGGGAGGGGCATGGGACATAAACACCCTTTCGCTGCAGCCTTAGCCAAGCAATCAACTAGTTCACTCCAAGGATGTCCAACATGTGCCTTTTCATGGTGGAATTGCAACGATGTCTGGGCAGTTTGGAGACACTGACGAAGAATGCTCAAACGCTCATGCAAGTGGGTGTACTCCCATGCTGCTTCCCATCTAGCCTTCCCCGCTACAAAATTTCCAATGGTGCTGTTGTCGTAATGGAGAGTGACCAATGCATCAAAAGGACATTGGATTACCCAACTCAATGCCCATGTCATGCCTACTCCCTCTGACGTCAAGGAGTCAGTCAACAGCTCTCCAATGTCATAGGCTCCCCATTGGCTCATGTTGCAGCTAGATAAGGGACGTGAGGTGGCACCAAAAAATCTGTATACTGTATTGCCATCACATGTGCACTGGAGGATGACAATAAAGGCCCAACCAGCTTCTTGGCACGCAACTCGTTGTCGATTCTCGGTATAACTAGACCCATCAACATAGATGTGAACTTCTGTCACAGCTTCCCCTCGCCAACATGATATGGTTTCAAACAGTGCTCTATGATCAGGTGTCAGGTCTGGGAGAAAGTCCAAAAACTCCCAAGTCCTAAACATCGACTGCATGGACCAAGGTTGGCGAAGCTTGGAAAAAAGAGTCATGGCGTCATGTAACCCTTGGTCTCGCTCATTCAAAGGTAAACAATGTTCCAAACTCAATTGAATTGGGATTGATTGCACAGTGGGTCGGAAAACATCATGGTCTGCTACTGAGATGGGTGACCCAAACCTATCTCGGCAGCAATCTATTCCAACGACTGTAGTCCTGGCTGATGGTCTTGAGGTTCGGTATCGCCGATCTCTGTGGCAACTTCGGTGTCGACATGACTTGGAGTCGCCTCTGATGGTACTGGCTCGTTCTCGCCCTGAAACTGTGGCGAGATGGGTTGGAAATGAACACTTCCCGGGTATGCCTTGGGGATCTTGAGCTTCCGTTGTCCTTTGGGGGATAACGAATATGTCTCTGTCACTGCCTCCCCATTTGGTACGGAGGCCTCGGGAAGTACTTGTGATTTTTGAGGCGAACTGTGCACAGAAAATAGGTCGCCTGCAATCTTTGGTGGCCCTGGAATGGATGGTTCTCTGGCTACCGCTTGAGCATGCAACTGAAACTGGTCCATCTGTTGTTGGCATGCATGTTTGGCTTGCTGCAATTGCTGCAGAGCCTGTGCATGACCCCCAAAAGGTTCCAAGGATGGCTGCTTCTGAACACTTGATACCTCGTGGATCATGGGTGATTGCGGTGGTGTTGGGAGTCCTCCAACCAAATCCTGAATCAACGGCTGTGTCACCTGTGGGTCCAAACCATGGGAGGGTTGTGAGGGCGCAACTGGCAAAATGGGCTTCCGGTACAATGGATTGGGAAAGTGCTCTACTTCTGCTGATGGTAAAGGAAAAGCACCAATGGTCACAACAGGTGATTCCGGTGGCCATTTCCACTGTCCCGGTGGCACTTCGGTCTGTGTAGCCCTTCCGTCTTGGATCCCTTGTGATGGGGACAAGGCAGCAATCCCCGGCGGTGGTCCTGGCATGGGTGGCGAATGGAATGGAACAGCAACCTCGGGCACTGTTGGCTGTGGGGCCTGGTGATCTACCTGAGGATGTTGTTGGTCCACTTCCATATGGCCAGTGACATGTCCTGTAGTCATCGGTGGAATGAGACCAGCCGATGCTAGTACTTCCATGGCCGCATACACTTGTTGTGTGTGTTGTATCCCAGGAGTAGATGGAAGCATGTCTGGGTTCTGAATGCTTCCATGTGCATGCCCGGGAGGTGGCATGATTGCAGTGACAGGCTGCTGCGTCATCAGAACATGATGTTCTTGTCGAAGTGCACAAAGCTCCTGCTCCGAAGTTTGAATGTACTCGAGGCATTTCTGGTGTTCCTGAGCAAGCAGCTGACGAACTTGATGCACATATTTGGGCCATTGCTCTTTCACTTGGGTCAGGGAGTCTTCTACTTTGGTAATTCGAGACTCGATCTTTCCAATGCGATTTGCCCTCTGGTGTAGGATAGCTTTGTTGGATCTGGGGGCTTGGGTGGACTGTTGTGTCTGCGAAGCTAACGGCAAGGAAACACTGGATGATGACCAGGGAAATTGCTGACTGTACCCTGGCAGCAACTGCTCGCTTCCTACCTTGGCAGCCTCTGCTTTCTTTGGCTTGGGAGCCATCTTGGGTTGTCCTGTTTTGAGAGCTCGATCCCATCTGGTTCCGCACCTTCCACAATAGATGGCATCTATCGATGATCTTTCCCCACACTTGCATTGCCATTGTTTTGGCATGGATGTGAATGGTGAAAAGAATCTAAAGATGCTTCTCAATTGGGCAAATGGTAAAGAATGGTGATGAGCAATCACTTCCACACGTGTCCACCAAACCCTGGGAGCTACCCTAGATGCCAGACCGTGGAGCTGGCGTCTGATCCTTGATCTCCGTGCACGTTGGCGCCGATGTCTCGCTGGCGACCGTGCTGCCGTTGGATCAGAGGTGAGCGAAGCCCGAAATCGCTAGGACGATGCCAACGAATCGGGTTTCTGGGGCAGAACTATCTGCAGCTGATTGCAGTATTTTGAGCCCTCCCAACAAACTAATGTTGAAACAAAATATCAAAGAACATGAAAAACCGAAGAAGAACATGAAAGAACGGCGGCAAAACATGTCTGCAGAAAGAGCAACGCGGTCAAGATCCCAGTCAAGCTGAAGTTGTTTCTTTGGCATCTGGCTCCCATCGGCAAACGGTACGCTCGATCTGCATGTCGGGCTGCCTTCGGCTCACAACCAATTGAATGAATCCCCTATTGCTGGCTCAATCTGCGTGCATGTTGACATATATTTACCATCAAACTTGCAAAGTTCATAGTCTCTTCCTGTTGGTTGTCATCCCCTATCCTCCATCATTATTATCCCTATTCATCCCTATTCTGTACCATTCTTGCAGGTTCTGGTCACTGACAAATATTCATCATATAGTTTTTTCCGAAAATGTGAAATGTTAAGTGTTCCAAGCCTTCGGCTAAACCCGGTACGGATATGTACGGGTACGTTGCTTTCAAGTCTGGGCTTGCAAGAGTCTATATATATATATATACAGGGCAAATGTTGGGCATCAACAACGGCCACTCACCATCATTAACCAGCCATATCTTGGCTGCAGGCAGGGGCATGCTCCTAGATTTGCACATGCATTGATTGTGTCTACGGCATGCAATTCAACACCCTGGTACATGATTCAGAACTGGCAAGGGGAGCAAAGCTTGCCAAAATTGATCCCAGTTTGAGGCTAAACAGATTTAAACAGATTGATGAGACCCCAAGCACAAAGCCGTGTTTAGTAGGATCCTGCCGAAGGGGATGGTGACCTTTCCAGTCTTTTGATGTTTGACCATGTTTGGCACTTACCTCAAGCGGTGGGCCAGTGGGGCTATTCAAATGAAGATTTGCAGGCACAAAATGCTCAAGTTTCCCCTGAGGCAAGGGAGTGCGGGAACTCGTGCACTCTCTGCACTGGAACTATGTCCAAGCGTGTTCTGCACCCCAGTTGTCTTTTTGTGAAGACCTGAAGTCGTCATTTTTCCCAACACAGGTGGCAAGCAGGTTCTCTGGCAGGTTCTCTGGATCCCCAGTAGGTAACTGATTCTATAGATCCTGAGTAGTTGGCTGGCTATCTGCCTTTCTCGTCCTTCCCTCCGTCCTGTTCTGCGTTCCCTTCATCCCTTTTTCGACATCTTCCTCTCTCTATCCCTCTCTCTCATCTCTCTCTCTCTCTCTCTCTATCCCTTTATCTTTCTTCGTCTCTTTTCACCGCGTGTCACTCTCTCGATTGATGCAATCCTCTTTCCTGCCATCCTTCTTATTGCTTCTCTGCTTCCTTCCGAATTCCCGCCTTCTCTTACTTCCTTCCCGTCTTTCCTTGTCGCTTTTTCGTGCTTGTTCTCCCCTCTTTTATTCTTTGTCTTTCACTCTTTCTTTCAACTCTTTCCTTAGCCTCCCTTCCTTCTTTCCTTTCCTTCCTTCCTTTCCTTCCTTCCGTTTCTTCCTTCCTTCCTGTCTTTCCTTGGCCTCCCTTCTTCCTTCCTTCCTTCCTTCCTTTCCCTTTCTCATTATTTCCTTCCGGCCTGACCGGGTCATCAATCAAGCATTCTTAAGCATCAAAAATCATCAGTAACCGTCACCGATCAGCATCCATTTTAGCTATGCTGAAAGCTGCACTTGCCGCCTGCTCCGCAGAAGCTCCAGCTGTGACCAGGGCCTGGCAAGGCGCTCAAGCGCCAGCACACGGTCCTTGTGTAACAAGCATGGCTAAATATCACGAGAATAATGGGTACACCATTAATGTTTCCTAGGGGAGAAAAGCCAACACCCTCAATAATGAGGAAGATCATGGCTTAATGATGGCAAATGATGGTTGATGAATGGTTGTGAATGACGTCTAAAATCATCGTGGCTATTTGCCGATGACTTGTGTTGCCCCATGATGATGATATAATGATCGCTATTCATGGTGTGAATAACTATGGCTGATAATGGCTTGTCATTTTTATCATTTTTGGACTGTCGCCTCGAAAAACCGTTGAAGTAGCCACGATGGTTGACTGTCATTACTTCACAAGAAAGAATTCGGCCACAAACCAATGGAAATACTTGATCTTTTGCAATGGATCAGCATGTTTCCGCATGATTATGAATGGTATTGTTTCGTGATAGTTAAAGAATGGTCAACAATCGTTAAGCCATTATACTCCTCACCATCCCTCACCCTAATCTTGAGACCCTGAGTGATCGGGGCAGGGATTGGTAGACCATCAACAACTCTTCCAAGGGCATTAACTTGATTCATTGCCAATATCTGCCAGCGGCTAGTCGGTTGCGCTTGCGCCTGCTCGCCCCAATTCGCTGCTCTCTCCATATTCTCAGTCTGCGCGTTTTGGGCATGCGGGAGATCTTGGGATAAAAGGCCAGGGGATCAAATCCGCCAACGACAATGTGTACATACGCTGTACATCATGGCACTGTATGGCTGTGGGTCGAAACCCCGTACCCCTGGTTCCCCTATCATTAACATTGTTTTCCCATGTTTTCCCTATTCTTGTTGGTCATTATATGTCATTATCATCCATTATTGGTTGATTCATATTGACCCAACTCGCCACGAATCACATTTTTGATCCCGAATTCGGCATGAAAAAACCGCCATCGCGCTCTTCGAAGATCCGATCGGCGGCCTGCTTGGCCAATCTGGCGAGGAGCATCCGAATCCGTCCCCTGGAGCATCCCCACACATCCAGCCACGCTTCTTTGCAAACGCAAATTTGATCTTGATCTACTGAAAAACCTCCCAATCACAGCCTTTCATCAGCATATGTTGCTACATGTTGGGATCTGATGCTCTTACTTTGCCTGTTTTGTTGCATTTTGTTTGCATTTTCGACTCACTTTCATGCTGTGTGCTGACATTTGCATTCTGATCTCAAATCTCAAAGCAACATAAAGTAACCAATCGTTCAACCGCAATTGCTGCATCTTCAAGCTTGAAGTTTGGAGCGCGAACCGACTATACATGACTATACTGCCGAAGGCCTAGGCTTGTGGTCACACTCAGAAGCTTTGCCACTGAGAAGTTGGCGTATTGAAATCCGGCGGGATGAAACCTTGACCTCGAGGCATGCGAGGCACTGGCGGGATGTAGCCCTGCCCGCCCACCCACCTTCCCTCCAATGGTCATGGTATTGGGGACCTATGGGAGATCTTTGATGTTCATCATTGAATTAGTCGATGATGCTTCCCCCTGCACCCTTGTGGGAATGGGTGGGCTGGTGGCCAATGGGTGTGTTGAACTTTGGGAAATATTCTATGATATCTCTCGAGGAACTATTTTGGGTGGTGGTCAGTGAGGGACTGAGGGACTATGTTTTTTCCTCAAATTAGGTATCACCGCTGCTGGACCTCCATCATTGCGCTCAATCCATATGTTGCACACTCGCGCAAATGATTTCTGAAGTGGGAGATAGCTGCGATAGCAAAAGGTCTTCCCTCGAGAATTTCTGGTGAAAAAGGAATATTTGGATAAATTTGACCAAAATTGTTTGAGAAATCAACTCACCACCTCAAATAATTTCTTAAGGGTGATACATGATCAGTACTAAGCACCAAGCCAAGCAGGGTGGCATCAGGCTCAGGCTGCAGGTCTACAAAGTGGTGTACGGGCACGAAGCCATTGAAACTGGAACCTCATCACGTTGGCAAACTGAATGACTTCAGTGGGCAAAGAACCCAGGTATACGAAGACATTCTGAGACTGCTATCAGATGCTATCAGCTCCATGTAACTCGGGCCGGCGCCGGATCTAGTCATGGCATGGCACTTTGGCACAGCACAGCGTGGGGTGCTGACCACCACGCGGGCTTGCGGTTGTCAAGGCCCGCCTATAGGCTGGGTGTTTTTTTTCCAGTGTCTTTCACCAGGAAACCAGCAGGAGCCACTGGCACATCAATTGTTGTGTTGTCAAGGTAGTCAGTCACCTGATGTCCCCTGGCTGTTTAACTTCGAGGTGCGACAAAGAAGTCAAAGATAACCTAGACCGTATACCGTATCCGTATAATTACTATACTCCCAAGTAGAGTCTATCTGGAGCGTTCTGGAGCTACATCCTTGCGGCAGCAACCATGGACCCAGCATTGCTGAAGCAGGAACCCATGCGCAAGAGAGGAGCTTTCAAGCCATGCAAATAGGTTCTCCTAGTTGAAGCTGACGTTCCCACCAACCATCGATTACTAAGAGCAAGAAAATAAGTCGGAGAAGCCCTCACCACGATCAACCGAGAGTTCTGACAACTGCTGTTCGTATTGACCACCCCTCGCTCCAACCTTCTCAGGTCACCTCTCCATGTTTGAACTTTGAACACCCCCCCGTGGCTGCCAAACGTGCTTTCTTGCATCAGAGCTCTACAAATCTATCTGCGGTGTTCGCAGACGGCCGTTGCTTCGCACTAGTCGGCTTCGGATTGTGGACGAAATTGTGGCGCGATCTGACATAGAATAGCAAGCCGCAAGGCCGCTATGCAATGCACAAAGCTCCCACTGTATCTGATTGGAATCACATCTTTCATGACACCTTTCATCTCCCTTCATTGGGTTGGTTTTGACACAGTTCCAAAGGATCAAACGGAGGTAATTGCAAACAAAAAAAGTATCTTCGGATGCTTCAGGGATACATGGATAGGCAAGGCTCAGCAAATGACGCAATTGATTTTCTTCTTTGTTTCCTCAATGGTTCGCTCCAGATTGTCGTTCTCATTCACTATCTTTTTCGTATCTGACTCAAAGAAGGAAATCCTTGTCTGCAGGTGCTTTGTAGCATCTTCCAAAGTCTTCAACTGTCCTTTCAAATCGGATGTGGTTTGGTTTAATTGGTTGACTTTTTCAATGGCGGCACTTTTCTGTCCCTTTGCCTTTTGCACCTCCACATCCGCTTGCTGTTCTTCATTTTGCAACTCGCTTTCTGCGTGGAGCATTCGCTCCTGGGCAGTGGTCAATTCTGACTCTTCAGCTTGACACTTGGCTTGCACTTCGTCTCGTTGAGCTGACAGCTGATTCGCCTCCTCCTGTGCCAAGCCCGCCTGCTCTTGAGACTCTTCGAGTATCTTGCTCAGACCTTCACGGTCACCACAGACCTTCTGCAGATTTTCTCCGCGGGTTTTCACCCTTTGATACATCTCCTCCAAGGAGAATTTCAGAGAAGTTCCATCCTCACCAGCTTTCGCCAGCTCTACATCTAGAGCATCACCTTCATGCATAGCTTCCACAAGCTCCTTCAAACGTGCTTCCAATGATCTGCGGGTCTGTTCCAGACCGTCCACCTGCCGGCGGCTGGTGACATTGGCAGATGTAGCTTCGCAGGTGTTATGATATTGCAACGAAGCTTCAGCCTCTTCCATTGCCAAGTACTGACGTTGCCTCATGCTATGAAAGCCAGCTCCTGCCAATTCATTCTGCAAGCCATCATTCTCCTTCTCAACGTTTTCAAGATCTGCACTGGTCCCCAAACAGCGCAGCTGGACACCACCTGCATGCTGCATAGTAGTGTGAATGATGAGCTCATTCTTCTTGGTTTCTTCGATCAAGCGCAGTTTCTCTTCAGCTGCTCTGTCCAACAACTTGCGCTCCATCTGGTTCTCTTCGAGATACATTTGCAGTTGCTCGGACAGGCGTTCCTCTTCCCGGCGAGCTGTTGACACCTCTTCTTCCAGTTTCCGACTCTTGGCACGGCTGGTTGACACAGCATCCCTGCGGACCGCTTTTCGGCGCTCAACTGCACCCAAGGAGCTTCTTAAATCTTGAATCTCGTAGGTTCTGGCATTCAGTTCACTGCGGCTTTCTGAAGTTTCCGCTTCAGCTGATTCAATTTCCAGGTGCAGCTCTTGGACCGCTTGCTCTGCTCGTAAGACTTGCGGGTACACGCGCCGCATAGGATCCTTACCTATGAAGGTTCCAGTCTGCGCATCTCAAATGGTCCAGTCTGGATGGTGACATGGCTATGGACAATTTGTCTACAAGATCTGATTAGTGATGCTCAATGGATACGTAATCTGAATCTTGATTTTTGCCGACCGTGCTAGTCGCATTACTGAATCGGTGCGTGCCTGCTGTATTGCAACAAATGGCCAAAGACTCTTGGGATCATGAAGCAGCTTGATAGCTCTCCGGCAGGACCTACGGCTCTTGGACGGCAGCAGTGTCGAAATAATCTTTCTTTCGAACAACCTCCCGAGTGGCTCTTATGCCCATGATTTGAAGGCTGTTGTGGTGCCAAGCACATCTTTGCGCCACGACTGTACATGTTTCCAGCATTGCTGCCGCCATTGGCTCATGTTATCCTCGTGCTGCCTCCTTCAGAAACTATACTTTGCATCTCGCGCGCTGCGTGCGGGCAGTTTCCCCTACTTCGACTGCGCACCCCACTCTCACCCTCGAAATAGGGATCTCATGAGAATTCCATCACTGTGTATATAGCTGTAATGATCACTATCACACCCATTGTCACGAGTTCGCGTCGCCCTCTACTAATTATTAATTAAAAAACATCTTCCACCAAGGTAGGAAACGCAGCAGAGGGCCCACCACGATCCATTCCAAGAAAGCGTGGATCAAGCATGATCAAGCGATCATCATCATCATCATCATCATCATCATCATCATCATCATCATCATCATCATCATCATCATCATCATCATCATCATCATATCCCCCGTGATTGTAAGGTCGCCACTGTTGCAGCCCCATTCTATAGATTTTTGCCGGGTATAAAATGCATCACTTGCGTGAGGGATACCTTTTGGGAAAAATAAAATGAATAACCAATGAGTTGTGACTGATTTTCCTCAGTGACTATGAAATGGTATAGCCAGGGTGCAGCCAAAAGCCTAAATTTAAGGGTTCTCTATGAAATGACCCTTGAAAATTGATACCAAGGTCGAAGGAAAAACGAGTGGAAATAAAAAACCTCTATAAAA
>VSDK01023941.1:83272-100719 GCA_009767595.1 Symbiodinium kawagutii
GCAAAAGGAGGAGAAAAGGTGGGTTTATACATCCTAATATACTTTCATATAGTTTATGTATCATTATTATTTATCCTTATCAATTGTTTTTCCACCCTTCCTGCGCCTAAGAAATCCTTTTTCCAACATAAACCTATCATAACCCCAACATTTTCCCAACCTCTGTGCCTAACATGGGCCTAAACCTTGGAGCTGCTAAACCTAGGGTAGCGATAACCAATGAAAGCCAATGTATAGAATGACCTGGGTCAAGTGCACTGACCGTTAGACAGTCAGGGCTGGATCTCATGTTGATCTGTATGAAATGGTCGGGCCAGGTGGGCATGAATTGTGCCACGAAAAAATATTGGAAATTCAAAAAAACTATGAAATGACCTTCCCTGAGTAAACCAGAAGCATCCAAAAAAGACAGCTCACTGTATAAAATGACGATTCTCACACCGTCCAAAACAGGCGCAAACTAGTGACTGTATAGAATGACCCCAAAAACACATTTTATACACGTCAAGAGTCCAGCATTCTATAGGTGTACAATCACGGGGGATATCATCATCATCATCATCATCAATCATCATCATCATCAATCATCATCATCATCATCATCATCATCATCATCATCGTCGTCGTCGTCGTCATCATCATCATCACCATCATCATCATCATCACCATCATCATCATCCCACCATCACCACATCATCATCGTTGTCGTCATCATTAAACATCGTCACATGAAACTTCAAGTAATCTCATCCAATGTGTCCGTGCGTATGTGCTACTCGGGTAGCGGAGGGACGGGCTTTGGGTGCATGCGTGCTTGTGCACATGACATCTGAAGTGGTGCAAAATGTTCATGATGTATAAAACTGTTGTGATGTGCGGTTCTTAATGTTGACTTTGCAAGAACAAGTGGAAGCACAAGCAGGGACAAACTTGTGATTCACTGCCGTTCACGAGACATGGCCATGGCAACTGGGCCAAATGGTACTTCTTTCTGGGGCAGGAAACTTGACTCAAGCTGTTCTGACCTTTTGTTCTCTTTCCTTGCTCACGAGTACTGATTTGCTGTTCCGGTTTCGGATCGTGTCTGAGAACTTGAGATGTGTGAGCAGAGCGCAGCTCATGTTTCTTGCCCAGCGTGTATATGTGTGGGTGCCCGGGCAGGCTCCAGTCTCAGAACCCTTAGCGTGTATACCTCCAGTTTGTGCGGTCCTGCTTCTTTTTCACGCTACACTTTGGTTTGCGCGCATTCTTGTCAAGCTCTCGCGAGGCGTCAGTAGCACTCCCTGCTCACCTGGTCGCAAAGAACATCAAAGAACTAGGCAAAAAAAAAAAAGGAAAACATTGAAGGACAAAATTGAAGAAAAAGGAAGAAAAAGGAAGAAAAAGGAAGGAAGAAAAGTCGAAAAACATGAAAACAACATCTGAAAGCAATATCTGAAAACTATCTCCTCTGAAAATGTCTCGTGATCTCGGAACGGTGCCTAGGCGAGTTGTGCGACTGACGAGTGGTGATGGAGCTCTCCGCAAAGGCGCGAGGATCCTGTCCCCGGAGAGAGCAGGGTCGGGCTAAGGAAAGGGTCTCGTTGTGTTGCGAAGCGGGAGGAAACATGAGTGAATATGAGTAAACACGAGAAAACTTGTTGAGAAAATACGAGTAAATGTTGTTGAATCTTTTCAAAATTGAGTAATATTAGAGTAAATGTTGTTGAATGTGTTCAAAAAACTTCAAGAATGTAGTAGGTCTTATAATATTCTTAACCGCTGTGATGTTTTATTGTCTCAGGCTGCTACTGTCTATGCTGCCACTTGTTGAAGTAGGCCGCATCGAATCTCCGGAAGTAAAGCAAACTAACAACATCATTGCAACATAGCAGCACCTAGCAACATTAAGTGTTCAGGACCCTTGAAAAACGACGGCTCAATCGCAGATCTGTCTCTTCGAGACCCACGAAGCACGCAGCACAGATGCCTCGCCTCTTTGGCGCAGGCCCTGGTGCCCGAATCCCATCATCAAACGGCCTCGGGTATGCTAGGAGTCATCCGGAGACACTTTGCGGAACGCTGTGGAGCTGACACGGCTGACAGGGCTGACGCGGCCGAAGCCAAGGTTCCTCCATGTTCCTCCCCCCCTCAGCCGTGCTGCACTCGTGGCGACGCGGGGTGAGCAGGCGCCGAATGAGACGATCCCAAGCCACGTTGCGGGGACCCACCTGGCCACGGGAACTCGTTCGGCTGCCCTTTGGCCACCCAGGGAACCCTTACAGCCCCAACCATGCAGCAACCGGCATGGGCAGAGCTGATGCTGAAACACGTGATGCACATTGATGCACCATCTTCCCCAAATCAGTGTGACACTTTTTTGGTTTTTGTTCTTCGTTCATGTCCACGGTTCCAAGAGCCCCACAACCATAGTCGGCTATCTCCACTCCCTACCTTGAATCGCTTTCTAAAGGTCAGATTTCTGTAACAACAAAGGCGCATGTGCCTTGCCTCCACCACGCTGCGGTGTGTCCCTCGAGCTTTGTGTTGGCAATGTAGCGAAACCGCTATATCGTGCAATGGGCCTTAACCAGTTCCAGGTGCCGCTTTGGGAAACATCTCTCGGGCCAATCACAGAACAACGGACCTCAACCGGTGACCACCCACAAATTGAGGCGCGAGGCAACAACGTGCGGGGCGAGCGTGCACGACCAGGGGCGACGGGAACCTTGAAAGCATCCTCGGACCTGGCACGAATTCGCAACGGAATCGCCTGGATGGGCCCTCCAAAATACAACTTCGCCACGCATACATAGGTTGTTGATGTTGCTTTGCCAACATTTTTTGCAGCCAATATGCGTCAATGATCATGAAATATCATAAATGCATCCCACATCACCCTTTCAGCATGTGTGATGGAGGAATTCAAATCTTTATACCAACAAGGCCCAACAATTTTCTATCTGTCTACCTAGCTCTCTCCAAAGATATGAGTGATCCATCCTACCTGGTCCTATCCAGCTCCTTCCATTGCTCATGTCTCTCTCGCTTGCTGATCTCGCCTCGTTCCGGTGGCCAATGGCTCCAAGGCTGCACTTGGAAACCGCCTGAGCGTCCACAGCGGTGTCTCCAACACCCCTCCAGGTACCCCCCATGGTCTACATCTGTCTACATGAATCATCTTTGATGCATCGATGTATACCAATGTCCCCACATCTCCACCGCCAATGTGACCAAGTGAATGGGGCAAGTCCCAACCCCAAGAACTTCTTCATACTTATTCCCCCTATTCTGGCACCGTTGGTATCCATTGTCAATACCTTTCACCAGGAAGGTTTCTTGGAACCTCGAAATCCCTCCGATGTGCCGGACCTGAAGTCCAAGTTGATGTAACACAATCAAAGTTTCAACATGTCACTGGATAGATCGGGTAGCCTACAGGAAACCCGCATTTTTTACTTTTGGAGTCTAAGTATTTGTGAAGTGGTTCAGGAAATTGTCCAACCAATCAATCCACAGGACTTCCAATAAACCTACAACAGGGCCATACCAGCAGTGCCATTTGTAATGATCCTAGCTAATTGATTCGTACGGAGTACCATCAACAAAAGTTGTCATTCCGGCGTTCCTAGCCGTCACAAACCACTGCTACCACTAGCAACCTGTCTTCAGCACCCAGCTGAACCCAGGTGAACATCTCACGAGCCGACACCTGTTGTCCACAGAGATGTAGCCACCCCGCGGTTTATCCTTGTGACGCGCGGAGCAACTGGGAAATCGATCAATCTACATCATTAAACTCGGTGGGAATCACACGAAGAAGCTATGAATCTCTCAATCTGATTAAACTTACATCACTCTTTCTGAACCTCTCTTCCTCGTATCCTCCCTTGCAACTGGGAATGTCTCAAACGTCTTGACAGCGCATGACAGCGCAGCCAAAGGCCTTGGCCCCAACCGATCACCACGTGTTAAGCCCAGCTGCCGGTCTTGGAACTGCCGGAGGGTGGATGTCCTGGCGACACCAAGCTGGATCCCATGCGCAACTGTCTCTGCACAAATCTTCGCAGAAAAAATGCCTTTTTCGCCTGTAGTGAAAAAGATCTACAGTATCTATACCTATGTATAGATGGAGAGAGAGAGAGAGATAAATAGCATATTATAGTATATTTAAAGACTCACCCCGTTCGCCGCGGTTTTTTCGCTTGGCAAGATCAGATTTGTCAACATTATGACTTTACTTCCTCAAAGTCATTCACGAAATTTTGTTGGTACTTTCAGAGATTTCCGGCCAAACCCAAGAAAGAGCTCTGACTCAAGTACCTTTGATACATAAATGGATACCAGTCCGGCCAAACCCAAGACAAAGGTATCTTTACTCCCTCATACTCTCACATTACACCTGCACCACACAAAACGGAAGAAAAAACTCCCCCCAGTCCCTTTCTTTTGGCTTTCTCTTCCAACACCTCTTATGGGCGGGAACGAAAGCAGGGAGGGGCTCTGAAGCCGAAACTGCGGTGAACAAACCTAGCTTCACTAATTCGTCTTTAACCACGGGGGCGTTAAACCAAAGACTCACCCCGTTCGCCGCGGTTTTTTCGCTTTGCAAGATCAGATTTGTCAACATTATGACTTTACTTCCTCAAAGTCATTCACAAAATTTTGTTGGTACTTTCAGAGATTTCCGGCCAAACCCAAGAAAGAGCTCTGACTCAAGTACCTTTGATATATAAATGGATACCAGTCCGGCCAAACCCAAGACAAAGGTATCTTTACTCCCTCATACTCTCACATTACACCTGCACCACACAAAACGGAAGAAAAAACTCCCCCCAGTCCCTTTCTTTTGGCTTTCTCTTCCGAGTTCCCCTGTTCTCGTTCTTCTTCGAAGAACGTGGGTCAAGTTTTGGCAAAGGTTGGGATAACGTTTTAAAATACTGGGCTTTGAAATTAGACGAAAAACGGGTCCATGGTAAAGACAGTTCAGCTAACACTGAAAGGCCCTCGTTCAAATACACGCGGGCAGTGCGTGAGGACTGCCATCGTCCCAGCACTAGAAGTTTATCAAAACTTCCTTCCAGCTTGAACATGTCTGTGGCACCCCCTCGACGAAGCGAGTAAGGTCTGAAGTCCCATTGGTGGAACTGAAGTGCTTCTAAAATTTGAGCAAAAGATTTGCGCCACTTGGCTGGTGGTCCAGCCAGAAAAGAATCCTTAGGTTTAACCTGGATCCACTGGTAAAGCCTACGGCAAACATCTTCATTATAAAGCGTCACACTTTCGGCTGCGCCTTGACGCTTGCCGCTTTTGGTGAGTCCTAATGAGATGACGGCAGGGCCTTTGGCACTCTGCACTGAAACATGGCGTACTTTGATGGCCAAAAGTTCTCCCGTCCGCAGGAGACCAAAGTATCCCACCAGGAGAGTCAATGCCATGTGAGGCATGTCTTTAAACAGCGCATATCCTATCATTGCAAAAAGCACTTCACGAGGAAGCGGTGGAGCTCTATTAGGAAGTTCATGGGTGACCCAAGCCTTGAGTAAGCGCCAACTCCGTGGCAACTTACCTTTAACATAAGGTTGGCGATCCTGTAATGCAGCCAGAACGTTTGACGCTGCTGCTCGCCCTAGGCCTTTGGCCCAAAGATGTTCAAGGTAGTCTGAAACAATACTATCCAAGTCCTGAGCCTTTGTTGGCAGGACTAAACTTTCATCCCGAAGGTATTGGAAAAACTCATCTAAACTTTGCTGGTACCGGGCACGAGTGACGGGCTGTACAGTTAAAGATTTTAGCGATCCAAGTTGTTTTCTAGCCTCTGCTCTTGATTCTTGCGTAGGTGCCTCTAAATGCCTTTTAGGCATTAGTCCACTTGCGTTTCCTGGGATGCCGCGACGGGGCATCCGCAGGATTCTGTTTGGTGTGGACATAGGCCCACACCACTTGAGAGTGGGTGGCAAGAATCAGAGCATTGGCTTTTATCAAAGATCGCTTCAACTTCCTACTGCTACTGCGGCCACGGCTAAAAGCGTGCAAACATACCAGCGAATCCAAGAGATGCACAAATCGCACATTCAAGCGACGGTGTTGGATCAGTCTCCAACGAAGAGCAGTCAATGCTGCTCTCATCTCAAGGACATTTATATGTTCATCAAAATTTTTCCAGCGCCATCCGGCGACAGTTCGCCATTTCCACAGCTTTGCCGGGATAGACGCCCTAAGGCGGTGATATCGGACATGATCTTCATGACTACTTTGCAACATCAAATCTTCCCCTTTCACACTGACTTGCGCCAGCAGTTTGGTGACCAGAGTTTTACTCAGGTCTTTGCCCGTTTGGGTTCGCTGAATACGCATTGAAGGTCGGAGAAGATAAGTTTGAAAATCCGTAGTTGCTCCTGGCTTTGTTCTTTGCACAATCTGCTGTGCAGTTAAAAGAGGGTTCAAACCCAACAAGACTCCCAAACGACTCAGTAACCATGCCACTGTGGTCACATTCCAGGAATTCCCTACTAATGTACATCGCATGTCTTCATGGGCAGTTGTGCCTTGTTCGGACTTTGGAAGGCATGGGACTGTATACCCTTTTGGCATTCCCATGATGACTTCACGTTCTTCACTGCTAGGCAGACGGACAATGCCTTTCTTGTTGATTAAACAGTTTTTGCGCTGGTATTGATATGGAGGGTAACGGAATTTATCACGCTCCCACATATCCAATTCTTCAGCACTGCACTGATGAATCCCGGCAGGTTTGTAGGGCGGCCGCTCACTAGGCCTAGAAGTAGTAAAAGTTGGCAGCGGATCCAACCCAATTCGTGTCCATCCTGGCTGCAGGTAATCCACAGGTTCCAACTCCGTGGTCAACTGCAGCTTTGTTCTTCCTGACTCCAAAACAGACTGCTGTACATCAGGAGCGGGTGGCAGCTCCCAGTCCACCCAGTATAAGCGTGGACGATGTGCTAAACTCACATCACTGGAGTTCATCATGACGGGTTGCCCGCCAAAATGAGAGCTCATATGGTCCTCATCTTCTTTGGACATGGACGCAACTGATTCCATCAAACTACGCACTTGTGCCCAAGGAAAATGTCGCTTAAACTCTTGGCGAATGGGGTCCACAACTTGGAAAAGACAACTTCGGGCGTCTTTCATAGCTCCTTTCTTTGATGCATTTAAGCCGCTAACCCCTTGACAGGGCGGGCCTGCACCAATCATCACCAAACTGACTTGTGAAAACTTCAACGACCACTGTTTGATGAGTTCTGGGGTTACATCATGAACGTCTTGGACGAACACAGTGTTTGGAAACCTACTTTCTACAACACGCGAAGCAGCTTTGGAACACTCAACTGAGACATGGGCAACAACGTTCCATCCCAATACATCAGTCGCCATCCGAAGGGCTCCAACACCATCAAACAAACCCACCGTCAATACTTGAGTGACGTCCACCGGCTCAACTATGTCTCCTCTGATGTCGCATTGAGCAGCAATTGTTCCCGCAGGGCTAACACCTGTAGACACAGTTACACCACCACCAGTGGAGGATGCATCACTTGCTGTGACTTGACTTGACAGTTGAGCTCTCAGGCTGATGTGTGCCAATGGAACCAGGCCCAGAAACCTAACCAGTTCACGCTTAACCGCCAAGGGGATCTCAAGCCTGATAACCGGGGGAAAGCCTTCAAACGACGTCACAAACTGCCATATATGATTGAGTGCACATAACATCGGCCGTCGAAACATCGCTAAGTACACCAGACCTCCTCCAACGATTTGCATCTGTTTCTGCGTGCAAGTCCTTTGTTGAAGCAACATCTTGGTGAGCATCGCATACTTGAGAACCTTTTCAGGTTTAGGATAGATCAGACCCAGCCGACCGTCCACAATTCCTCCTTGCACCTCTGCCTTCAAGGACGAACATACCGCCTTTTTTGGATGCCTAGGCACACCTCGCGACGCGTACTCATCCCTGAGCGAAGAAACCAGAGGAGATACCTGACCTGACAAAGTGTGAGACCATGCTGAGGAAACCTTTCGCAACTCATCGAAATTGTCAAGGTAAATTCTAAACAATGGGTTGCTTGAAGAATGCCCCTTGTCCTTCCTCATCTCATGTTCACCGCCCATACCCAAAGACGACAACGCTCCCTTGGTCAGAACTCGGTGTACATGCTGTGCCAGCGCAACACTGTTCTTAAACCCCATCGGCAGCACTGCGCTGCAAGGGTACCAGGTTCCAGGTTTATCTCCACAAAGCCTCTTTGGTAAGGGTCGATTGAACGCCATGTACCTGAACCAGTTTGGGGGTATACGAAAAATATAAAAGAAACACCGCACGTCTTCACTGGACACCACCAGATCTTCTCCATCCAAAAGTTCAAGTGGCGCAAAGGAGCTCCAGGTAGGCAAGGTTGCTATATCGCTATCCAAGGTCCGGCAGCAAGCATTGATGGGAGTTAAGTTCATAATGATCCGCATCACTTCTGTACCAGCACCAGTAAACTCATCTTTCGACACGCCAAAAAGACCGTTTAAGATGGGTTTACCGTTGACCTCAAAAATATCCTCTTCATGCACTCTTCCAAACACTCCTCGTTCCAGCAAGTTGCTACACAAAGCTTCCCAGTCACAGTCATCCACCATCACCCGTGGAGGACGGGTGTATGTCAAATCTTCTTCAGCCAGTAAATATTCTTCAAAATTGGTGACATACGTGAATGACCCTAACTCAACCACCTCACACAGGTCAACTTGTCCCACTTCCTCAGGTAACGCAGGACTAACCGAGGCCCAAGAAATCTTCCTGGCCGTTCTCACCTCATCCCCTTTGTAGTCGATCGTCTTTACATTTAAAAAGTCATCCCAAGAAAAACTGTCACACTGAACATTCCAGTCGAACACAACATCAACCGATTGCATCAAGTTCACAACAACATCTCTTTGAAATCCATTTGGCACTCCTTCATAAAAGGTGCCCTCATCGTTTAAAGAATTAAGAGACACTACCAAGTTCCTCAATCCATTAACTCTACAAACATCATGCTGGGGGAACAGGCTAGACAAAACTGGCAATGACGTGGGCAACGGAAAAATGTTGCCCTTGGGCGAGATCTTGCAAAGCTCATCGGGTAACTCGTCAAGCCAGCTACTTATCCAACCTAAAGCATGTTCAACCCCAACCCTTTCGCACTCAACTTCAGCTATCTTTTCTCGCGGCTCTCGGCCCATGCCTGAGGCACACGTAGCATGGAAAAACGCTGGGTCATCCCCAACGGGAAGGGCTCCTGCGGTGGCAGCCACAGAAGCTGGATTGTGAAACGTCGTCCTCAGGAGATCTTTGCCTCCCTTCAAGGGTGTTGCAGCTACTCTGTCTCTAGGGCGTGCTAAAAACTGTGCCCGCTGCCTTACTCCCACCACAGGAGTTTCTTCATCCTCAGTTCTTTCATAGTTCCCATGGTGGTGGCAATCTTCAGACTTCGCTGCGGGAGGTGCTGTAGATCTCCCCTCCTCACCTCTTGAAGGAAGGTCTTTTGCGCAGCCTTCCATCCTTCGTCTCTTCTTTCCATCCTCACGGCCTTTTTCCTGGCATCCTCTCTGAACTCTTTCGGGATGGGCCTCTCCCATCCCACTTTTCCTCTCCCTCTCTCTCGGGCTCCTCACTTCTTCCCCTCTTCTTTGTTTCCTCCTTTCGATCTTTCTTTTCCTTTCCCGCGATCCTTTTCTTTCCCTTTTCCACTTGATTTTCCTTTGGACAATCCCTTCTCCGAAGTCATAGCTGGGCCCCGGGTCTTCATATCCAAGCTGCTCTCTCGAAGTGCGACTTGAACTTCTCCTCGTGACGCCAACCCCTGGTCCTGAGCTGGAATCAATTCCAGCTTTTGTGAAGTGACCCAACTTTGGCCTGTTAGCATCAGCTCCAACGACTTGATACGTTGGTAGCCGATGTCGATCGCCTCGGCCACCCTGCCTTGCAACAGGCAGTCGCTCATCATCGCTAACGTCATGAGCTCGCGCCCCATCGGAGCGGAAGCCCGGGGCAAACACTGTTGCCGGACGTATTGCAACGTCAGCGGTGGCAGGCTGTCGGGGTCCATAGACCATGGGGTTCCCGTACTTTGGAGAACCAACTCCTTCATTTGCTTCAAGCTCTCGGCTGTGAGCACTCCCGGCCCCAGGAGTGCTACACGTTGTATTTTGCTCCGCTCTTTCCACATCTCTTCCAACATAGTGACGTCGATGTCCTTCTCGTTGTCCACCGACACGCTGCTGGAAGATGAGCTCGATGTCAGCTTGTCCTTTTTTATACTCCTCTTCACCTTCTTCAGGAGGTGGCGTCGACGCTCCGGCTTCGGATCCAGCCCCGTGCCGTCGAACAACGCGGCCAAAGGCTTCACTCCGTTGCTCCGACCTCCCAGGTTTTTGCTTAACTCCTTTCGTGCTTTCTTCTTCTCCTTCTTTTTCTTTTTCTTCTTTTTTCGGGAGGCTGAACTGCTGTCCTCTTCCTTTCCTCCCCTGTTCTCTTCTCCTCGTCTCCATGCCTCCTCAGCTTCTCGGAGCTCTCCCAAATCGTCGGGAGAATGGCAATTGGTTTCCCAGGTAAGTCCCCGGGGACTCTTGATTTTCTGGATCTTGAGCAGGTGCACCAAATTGGCGTTTGTGCGGCTTTGATCACAGTCCAGCCTGCAAAGGTGCCCACGAAGACGAGGTCGATCCACTGAGGTGATAACTTTCAGGAGGTCTTCTGAATCAGTCCCGGTTGGGCTGATGATCACCTCCCAATTCGTCCCTTCCACCTCAATGCGCACTACCTTTCCCGCCAGCTTGCAATCACTCCTCTCGTATTTTCCTTCGGTCACTCTGATCCAGTCACCGTTCTTGAGGAGCGACAAAGGACAGTCCTTCACCTCGATGATGTCCCCGTTTTCAAACTTGGTGGCGATGTCCACAGGATCTGCAAACGGGAGCCTTTCTGCTCCCCTAAGCGCCGCCCCAGGGCGCCTCAATGCGGCTTTGGCTGCCGCAGGTCTCCTCCTGCTCATCTATTGCGGTAGTACTTTTGCTGGCGTTCCCACTTATACGTTGGGTTCCAGCCGTACAACCTGATGCTCTCGGATCGCTCTTTCTTCTGAATTCCTTTGTTCGCTCCTTTGTGACTTCTGCTCCTCCTTCTGGTGAAAATCCCAGGCGGCGGACCTGCAGGCTCAACAGGTCGGCGAGGCGGCGGCTGACTAGGGCTCCGGGGAACTCGATGACCTCCTGTGCCTCGATCGGGAGTGTCTCTACTCCCCTCAGGAGCCTCTCGCTCCCTTCCTTCTCGCTTGGGCTCTTCCGTAGGATCGCGGTCTCCTCTTCGATCTTCTCTTCTTACCCCAGATGATCTTGGCGAGGGATCCCTGCTATCTCCTCTTTCCTCGCCCCGATCTCTATCTTCTCTGGTCGCCCTTGACGGTGATCGAGAGTAGCTCTCTTCCTTAACCTCTCGCTTCTCCCTTCGTGCCTCGTCTTCACCGTCCTCTTTGAGCTCCTCCTTGATGTCCAGGACGGGAGTCTTGCTTGGCTCCCTCGTACGCCTTCTCCTGCCGCTCCCCTCTTCTCCTTTGCGGGAGTTACTTCTGCTCTTCCTCTTCTTTTCTTTTCTTGATGGCTCGGCCGTGGATGGTGGTAAGGGCTCTTCTCCCCCCTTACTTTTTCTTTCTTTCCTGGATGGCTCTTCTGGGCTGCGTTCCTTCTTGGTCTTCCTCTCGCTCCTCACTCTCTTCCTCTGCTTCTCCTTCTTGGTCTTGTCTACTCCCGAGGACGCAGGAGTTTCTCCCTCAGGTCGGGAGATAGTAGCTGGAGCGGTTCCTGCTGCCACAGGACGCCCCAGTATCTGTTGAGTCTCGGCTGCCAAGTCCTGGAGCTGGCAGTAGAACACTCTGAGCCGGTCTAACGCAGTCGCCCTGAAGGCGGGATGATGACCGGGCTCAAAGATGAATGACCGCACCCGTTCCAAGGTGACGGTCAAGGGGTCACCTCCTATCACCGGAGGTGGCCCACTCATGCTCTGAAGCCGAAACTGCGGTGAACAAACCTAGCTTCACTAATTCGTCTTTAACCACGGGGGCGTTAAACCATATGCTTATTAGAGCTTTTATTTATCTTTAATTGCTATCTATATCATGTTTATATTGCTATCTATATTGTATTTTTGGGCATGCATGACGAAAATGTATTTACATACGTATACATGCCTACACATAAATGACATAACAACATCAAAACACCACATGCCTACAGTTTTGCATTGAAACATCCTAAAATGAATATCTTACATTTCGGACCTTCCGTTCCACTGTGATGCACCTGCCCCTTCGGAGGGGACCGCGGCGGTCGCGGGCTTCCAGGGTTGTGGAGCAGCTCCTGAACAACCTCTGGAGAAGTGAAAGGATGCCATGGATTCGAACGAATTACATGGCTGTCATGCACATCGCTATGAGAAAAGCGCCAGCACTTGTTCACCAAGGAATTCAAGATGAAAACAGGATCAATAGCACTTGAAGACTCACTGTGACTTCAAGTGGTCGAATGGCATGTGCAAGTGCAAGCTGAATTCAATGCTTGTACGAAGGCAACATGACCCGTGCCCAAAATGCACTAGAAAGCCGGAAGCAAGCGCACCTGTGCTGCCTGGGAAAGACACTGGCTGATCATCTGCGGGTCTTCGAAGGAACAGCCTGCCAGTGACATCCAGTGACATCCAGCGACTAGACGCGGATCAGAAACAAACAAGCAGAGATGCTCCAAGTTTCAGAGACCCCCACTCTCAACTTCAAATCATCTCTGCAAGCTGTCTGCCCTATGTTTCAATGAAATTGATCAAGATCTGGCGATCTCTGTTAGGACAGGGTAGCAGCCAAGCCTTCCGGAACGACCAGCTTCTCTGTCGGATGCATCACCAAGCATTTCTTGGCTCAGTGTCAAGGCTAAGAATCCGATGGAGGCTATGTAAAGCATTGAATTTATTGTACAAAAAGACATGGTGGTTTCTCAAGCCATGGGGGTACCCAAAAGCTATGCTGGGTTTATTACTATAAATGACTACTAATGGATGATTGGGGGGTACCCCTATTTTGAGAAACCACCACATGAAGAAAATACACCATGCATGTGTCGCATGGACATTATACTACACTATCAATATCTAATAAAATCAGTAATCAAGATTTGATAAGATCAGCACGTCTATGCACAATTACACACATAATGACACATACACACCAAAAAAAAAAGAAACCTTCCTCAAATCACATGTCCTTTGACAGCCATTAGTGTCCACATGTACCTATGCTGGGCTACACATGGACCTGAATGCCAAGAGGCATTGAGATATTTTCCTGCCAGCGCACATATTGTAGCACTGTCTGGCCGTGCCTCAGTTGAGCATCCATTTTGGGCTGCTTAGCCGGACCAGGCAAACATGGTCAAGCATACAGAATAGAGGCCGAAAGATAAGGAAACTACAAAGGACTCTTGGTCCACAGAGTCTAAAAAAGGAAGCGCAACGAGAATATAAGAACAAACATCATTAGACCAAAAAAATCAAAATGAGGGTGTTCATAAATGTTGGCACAGAACCCCCAAAAAACAAAAAAAACGATTCACTAGGACAAGTAACTGACACAGCACATTTACAACCAATGACCACTTAGAACTTCTGAGGCCAAGCACATCTTGCTCCACCTGCAGGATATCGGAGCACAGATCCACTACACGCTGCGATGCTTCTGCTGGCAGAGGTGGATACTCTGCTCGGTTGATCCTCAGTGTTGAGGCGCGAAAGGCATCACAAATGTGGCCCAAACAATGATTTAATATAGCCAAGGATCTTCAATGGGCTTTAATGATGGTCAATGATGGTTGGTGACGCTTTATGTTGATGAATCATATTTGATGATGGTACATGATGGTCCCGGTCAATTTCTTAATAACTGTCTTTGCCAGTGGCCAACGGCAATGATTTCTGTTGGCAATGACTTAGAATGTTTGGTTTCCATGGTAAGTAGGTGCAGTAAACCGCTGCAAAAAGTTGGCAAATTGTAGGGAAACCACCAATACTTCGTGGTCACCCGGCCTTACCACATATCTTCCTTCGACCCAGAATGGGTACAGCTTGGTACTCGGTTGTTCTCGAACTATGGCAAACAGCTGGTACAGAATGACCATAGCATATTGGCAACATGACTACTGGATGTGCTGACTGCTTCGAGCAGCTTGTGACCAAGCATGTAATAGTTCATGCCAGGACCGGCAAAAGGGCTTCTGAGCGTGTAGAGTTCATACAGAACGCAGCCCATGCCCCAAATGTCCTGCAGCGAATTCACTGAATTTGACACGATTCACTGCATCGCAATACTTTGCAGCAAGTGGAGCTCAAAAGCAGCGAATTCAGAAGCACAGAAAGGCCCAAGTGCTTCCGGGACGCTGATTTGAAAGAATAGCCACCGGAGTCCTTATTGTGGGACTTATCAGCTTGGACTGATCATGCTGCTGGGGACCCTGCCCATGTCTGTCAATACTTCACCCCTCAACACTTTCGATGAACAACTGCACTTTCGAGGTGGGTTTTCCAAATTTTTCCAACTTTCCTTGGAGCATTCCCCAGTGTGCTCCGAGAAACAGATATGACTTCCTCGGAAGCGAGTCAGCCGAAAGAGCTGCAGACTCGAACTCAAGATTCTGCAGCTTCCCCACATTTTCAGGTGCTGCAAGCTACACTTGCAACCGTGGCTTGACATCCACGGATCGATGAATCGAACAATGGATTTCCCGGTTTTTCGGGGCACGGATGTACGATCCTAGAACTTCGTGTAAGCTTAATCCGAGGGGCTGGAGACATGTAAAATGGAGTCCCAACCACGGAGTGCGCTTTGTAGGTATTGGAACTGAAGAACCGGCCTCAGATCCACACTGGCATGGCCAGGCTGCAACCATGTGACTCAAATGGGTCACACCATGTCGCAACAAACTTCTCAAGCCGAGTTTCCAAGACCAAGATCACCCAACTTCACAACACCTCTTTGACCTCGGTGGCAACTGCAACCATTCGATGCCTCAGCACCTGCAGACTGTCCAAGGCACATAAGAACATGTTCTCTGGTTTGATGTCTCGGTGCATGATCCGCTGCCTCTCACAGCAACGCTGCACAAGAAATAGCTGCTATTTTCACCACCGAGTCTGAACCAAGACCTGGTTGATCGCCCGTTGATTGACTGGTTGATCTCACCTGTCCTGATGGCCAAAGCATCACGAATGTGTGGCCGCACCTGTGCATGTGATGCAATGCCTCGCCAATCTGGAAAAAGATTCCCCACACCTGTGCGTGATGTTGTGAATCGTAAGGAGGAGAAAGGTTCTTGAGTTGCAGGTTCTGTCTTGGTATCCTTGTCAATGGTTTGATTTGAGAACCCCAATCTGCTTGTGTGCAAGTCGACTTCACAATTCCAAAAAAATAGGGGATGCAGCAGGATGCGGATGGAACCTGGTGTTCTTGGAGTAAGCGTTCGTTGTGCTTCAGCCTGCCTGGAGAGAAAGCTTGCAGCAACATGCAGCTTCCTACTTGTGCCAGCGGGTACTGGGGTGAAGCGTCTTCAATGCGGTGCAAGCCACTCAAAAGACTGGATAGATCACCGTGCGCAGCTAGCTCCAGAATGATCACCATCTCACTATCTTCCGTGAAAGAATCCTCAGCCAGTGTCTTGTGGCCAAGCAAATGTGGACAAGCATTTGGTCTTTACTGTGCACCTGAACTGCTATCATGCTATCACTATTTCTGCGGGCCATCCAGCACCCAGTACCCCATCACAAGCCTCGAAAGCATGCACGGACAGCCAACAAACCTGCGAAGCCCTGCTACTCAATCTAGAAGCAAAAGGATGCCATTTATGAAAACGGAGATGCACATCCAGATGTATATACATCATGTGATGATTCCGCTGTGGCCGACACTCACGCCCATCAATCCATCATCTGAGTGTCAAAGTATTTGATAATGGTTGGATGGGAAAGCTCCTGCAAGATCTTCGTTTCAGCATAGACCTCGCGCCTGGCATGGTCGTTCATCTCATCAATCCTCAGTCTCTGGTCCGCGGTACCGTTCGCTATGCTCCAAGAGAATGGGCCGGGATAAAAAGTATGACCCTTCGGGCATGATGAGTCGTGACCAAGCATCTGAATGCGCTTCAGAGCCACTTCACCTGAGACTTTGCGACATGCGAAGCCGCTAGACATGCTAAACCGTCTCAGGAAAGTCAGTTTGATGCTATCCTTCTGCCGCCCTCTGCAGCCTGATCATGATTTAGCGCAGTCTGTGAACAAAAAATAGTGTTCCCGAATAGAATTGAAAACGGCTAAAACGTTAAGTGCAGGCAACTGCAGCAGCAACACCTTTTGCTATGCAGTTGGCCTGTGCGGCTGGTTTTGATCAGATGTCAAACACACCTGTTTCACAGAATCCAAAATTTGACAAGTGGTGTCACCCTGAGATTCCACCCATCGGTGCCCAAGGCTACCGGGTAAGGAAGTTGATAAACTCACCACTTGTCAGGAAAAACAGCCGCAGCCACCAGGCTCCAATCAGGACCGTAGGTGGCTTAGTTTGAGCGTTTCCTCCGTTTCAGAGGAGGTCGAGCTTGGGGCAACCCAAGCATGGACCACAAAAGATCAAATTTGGAAAAAGCTTCATGGACAGGTAGACGTCTGTCCGAAGGAAAACCTTTGTACCCTTTGTGTGTCAGCTCATCGGCCCACTGGTTGTAGTCCCTCTTCATGTGCGAAGGCGCCAGTTGTACCCCTGCTCGGTGAAGAAGGACGATGAGCTGCATCAAGAATGCCGAAGTAGGCATCTTCTTAGTCTTTTGGTTGAGCATGGCGAAGATGTTCCCTTGATTGTCTGAGATCAACGCCATTCGGGTTCGCAGAAGGGAGTTGCCACCTTTGAGCAGTAAGAAGTAGGTGAGGATCAGCGTGCCGAACATCTCGAGGGCAGCAATCCTCTTGGTCGGATCACCATTCTTATGTGCCCAAGGGTGTTCCTCCAGGTTGACTTCGAAGTGGAACCACCATGTTTGGGATTTGGATGGGTTTTCCACGTTTGCTAACCATCCGCCCACAAAAGCCGTGCCATTGGGGTCGGCACTCGCATCACTTGCCCCCCACCATGGAGACAAGGGATCATAAGGGAAAGGTTGGACCTGAGGGTGGTTGAGCAGGTAGAGGAGAAGAGTGGCAAAGGAACGGATGATTTGGCCCGGGCGACCAGAGGTCAACGTCGCAGATTTCCAAGCCCAGAAAGGTTGGAGAAATGGGCGACTCAGTGGCCAGGCGGAGGTTGCCCAATTGAGCCGTCCAAGAGCCCTCTCAATGTCCTTGGCAGAGAAGGTTGACCCATCAATGAGCCGTTGAAGGAGGGCAACCAGGACCTCCC
>VSDK01023941.1:117777-135315 GCA_009767595.1 Symbiodinium kawagutii
TTTCTATGGTACAAGATGCCTCGGCCTTACTCGAACCAAAGCATCCTGTCCTTCCACTTCCTCAGTGCTGGTGGCAGCAGCGGTCGGCACATGTTGACATACTGTGACTACTATGGTACTTTCCCTCTTACGCGAGGGAATCACAAGGGCCCCAGTACAAACAAGCAGAGATATGGCTTTGTCCATCAACGGTGGTACCTACCGAGCAGTAAAGAAAATAGCCCTCATTTCATAAAATAGGGGAAGAAAACTCACAACACTCCAAGAATCAACTGCACATCGACCATCTTGCATCATCTGCTGAAGCCGCACACGGCGGCCTTCTAAACATTGCAGGCGCTTTGCACCTGGAGGCAGGTCCAACGGCATGCCTGGAACCGAGATGCACATGAATTTGTCGAATAAACTTGAGGCCACGGGAAAGTCAACAAAAACCAGGATGGTGATGGGGATGTGAGAGCATGTAGCCAAATGAGCAAGCAGGCATATAAGCAAGAAGCAAGAAACCATCGAAATTTGAAAGGAAGCGCCAAAAATACCAGCATGTAAGCAAGAAGCAAGAAACCATCGAAATTTGAAAGGAAGCGCCAAAATTACCAAAACAAACAAACAAACAAACAAACAAACAAACAAACAGACAAACAAACAAAAATCGGATCACCCTCATCTCTACTTAGCTGCCTTTGTTCCGGCTACGTCAACGGTCACTCATCTAAAGTTTGCTTCCATTCTTTCTTGGGGGTAGGTGGCGGTGGGGTGAGGCCCGCTGCGGGCTGTTTTCAAAGCAAAATTAAAACATCCATGCAGTCAATCAGCTGTCCAGCTAAGATGTAGACATTTGGTCAGCCCACCCAGCCGCAGAAGAGAGCCAACCGGTAGCTGCACCCTGCGGAAAAATCAAGTGAAATGGTGTTTCGGAATAGCTCCAAAAAGATATAACTATGCATGTATAAGTTTGTATGTAGATAGATATTTAAATATAAATATATGTATGTGCGTGTATGTAGGTCTGTCTGTCTGTCTGTCTGTCTGTCTGTCTGTCTGGATGGATGGATGCATGGATGCATGGATGCATGGATGCATGGATGCATGGATGTATGGATGCATGGATGCATGGATGTATGGATGTATGGATGTATGGATGTGTGTATGTATGTGTATGTGTATGTATGTATGTATGTATGTATGTATGTATGTCGGTGTGTGTGTGTGTGTATGTATATGTATGTCTGTATGTATGCATGCATGCATGCATGTATGCATGCATGTATGTATGCATGTATGTATGCATGCATGTATGCATGTATGTACGTACGTATGTATGTACGTAGGTATGTATGTATGTATGTAGGTATGTATGTATGTATGTAGGTATGTATGTATGTATGTAGGTATGTATGTATGTATGTAGGTATGTATGTATGTATGTATGTCGGTGTGTGTGTGTGTGTATGTATATGTATGTCTGTATGTATGCATGCATGCATGCATGCATGCATGCATGCATGCATGCATGTTTGCATGCATGTATTCATGCATGCATGTATGTATGTATGCATGTATGCATGTATGCATGTATGCATGTATGCATGTATGTACGTACGTATGTATGTACGTATGTATGTACGTAGGTATGTATGTATGTATGTATGTCTGTCTGTCTGTCTGTCTGTCTGTCTGTCTGTCTGTCTTTCTGTCTGTCTGTCTGTCTGTCTGTCTGT
Organism: Symbiodinium kawagutii; assembly: GCA_009767595.1. Classification (NCBI taxonomy): domain Eukaryota; class Dinophyceae; order Suessiales; family Symbiodiniaceae; genus Symbiodinium; species Symbiodinium kawagutii. Next base: position 119,499 of record VSDK01023941.1, read on the forward strand.
CTGTCTGTCCGTGTGTGTATGTATCTGTCTACCTATCTATGTATGTCTGTCTGTCCGTCCGTCTGTAGGTAGGTAGGTGTGTATGTAATGCAATGTAATGTACTGTACATTCTGTACTGTACTGTACTGTAATGTACAGTACTGCACTGCAATGTAATAGAAATGTAGTGCAATGTAAAGGTAGGGTAAGGCAATGTAATGTAATGTCATGTGTTGTAATGTAATGTAATGAGGTGTAATGTAATGTAATGTCATGTATCGTAATGCAATGTAATGAGATGTAATGCAATGTAATGTCATGTAATGTAATGTAGTGTAATGTAATGTAACGAAATGAAATGAAATGAAATGTAATGTATGTGTGTGTGTGCGAGTGCACGTTTGACAATTTCTTTCTCTACAGGTACAGATACAAACAGGTATTCAAATTTCATCAAGTTAATGAATCGCATTTGAAAATACATCTTACATATCTTATTACTTCATGAAGAATTATAAACGCGCTTGAGTGGGCGCATGTGTGATGCATATCTCGCCATGATTATCTTCAAGACAAGCTCAGAACCTCAACAGGTGTACCGTGTATCTGCCTCTGCGGTGCTATCTCCTTGACCTCCGCGTCTCTACTTGGCCTCAGGAAGTGTCAAGGCCAGCTCTGGATCGGTGGCTGGTGGTTTCCTTAAAGCAAATCTAGGGGTTCCAATAGGATTCCGATAGGATTCCCATGGCAACCTATGGAGTCCTCACTGGCTCAGCACTCGACCAATGCTCCATCTCCGCCACCAAAAGAGACTCCACGCCCCCGTCGTCTGCCAGTCGTGATCCAACAAGGCAAGCACTGTGCCCTGCAGGTAAGAGCAGGAGAGAGAGAGAGAGAGACAAAAATATTTGATGTCTGAAAGCATTTTAGTCCACACCTTTGCTAATCAAATGCGATAAAAAATGCTAGCTAGACAGATTGAGATACAGTTTAGTTTCAGGCAAAGCGAAGTAACATGGCAAAGAAACACTGGGAAACCGTGGCACGTGACCCAAAGCAAAACCAATCTAGAATGACTACCCGCTGCAGTTCTGCGAGGCGAAGTTGTTGAAGAACAGGCTGGCCATTTCCGAACCATGTTGCACTGGAGGAAGGTCTCAGAGTCTTCAAAACATCTTTGAAAGCCTTGGAGATCCTTCAAGATGCCACACCAGCGCCGAAGGGCAGAATTCAGAACTGCTCGTTGATGCGATACTTTCAACAGATGTCATACCGAGATCTTTGGAGGTCCTGGGGTCGCACGGGGTCGCACCCACCACCGTAACCCACCCTGGCGCCTTCGACCGTTACCTGGAGCTGCTGAGTGAAGCAGCTGGGCGCCATCAGCTGCCGAGCTTGTCCCTCTATCCTAAGGGTCAAGCTTGGAACCAGATGGTTTGTGACATGCTAAAGATGGTTAATACCTAACTTAAGAATCATTGATATGACAATGTTTACGTGTTTTCAAGTCGAAAATGGTTTTTGGATCAGACATCATCCCAGAAACCTCCTGGCTTTCACAGGACAAACCATCACAGAATTGACCCAGCTCCCCCTTGCAGCCAATTTTCTGGACCCAGTACTTGTCTTCACTCTGCATGAAGCCGTCCTTGCAACGTGGTGTTTGAATTGATCAGATCAGACCCGATCTTTTTTTTGCAAATTTTGAGGCGCAATGCTTGCGACACAAAAGCAACAACAAAACTCCGCATTCTAATGTGCATGTGAGGCACGATAGTGCCTGTCACAGGCGTGAAGTCAAGGCTCACCTTGCTACAGAAACCAACTCTGGCTGCTTGCTACAGAAAATGACCGTTCAGAAAGTGACGGCACATCCCCACCTTGGTACCATCAGGAATTCGAAAGCACAGCTCCTTCCGGGTGTTGAAAATTCACTTTGCAAATGTACAGCCACAGCCTTTTAACAATGACGAGCTGCCATCTCTATGTACATCCTCTGGGACATGATTCATATGGTTCAACATAGGATTCATCTCTATCAATCCCATTGATTCAACTATCAATATCTATGAAGCCCTTTAAGTGCATCTGCTAGCCATCATTGATTCACCATAGCAATCTATGATCATCACAAGCTGCTTGGCGCCTGAAGTCTCTTGCGCTGCAGCACAGCACACAGGAACTCAGCAACGAGCTCGGTCACCTCTCCCCAGGACGATTTTGTCGATGCCATCTCTCGGAAAAACACTGAGGTTATACAGTATGGATCTTGACGATGATGATGATGATGATGATGATGATGATGATGATGAGGAGGAGGAGGAGGATAAGGATGAGGATGAGGATGAGGATGAGGATGAGGATGATGAGGAGGAGGAGGATGAGGATGAGGATGAGGATGAGGATGAGGATGAGGATGATGAGGAGGAGGAGGATAAGGATGAGGATGAGGATGAGGATGAGGATGAGGATGAGGATGAGGATGAGGATGAGGATGAGGATGAGGATGAGGATGATGATGATGATGATGATGATGATGATGATGATGATGATGGTGGTGGTGGACAATGGGAAATGATGGTGGATGATGGTGGACAAGGGTGGGTGATGGCTTATCATAATTCAAAAGCTGTTTGCTTGATCAGGCCTGGGCCAAGGACTAAGATATATATATAATCATTGACATTAAAAATACATGTAAAACACACATGCGAAAACAGATACAATGCACAACATAAATGCATGTAAAACACAGAACGCAGAATTGGGGAACATAAAAGGTAACATATGTGCAACATATGTGTGACACATGTGACACATGCCATAAAAGATCTGATTTGGAAAAAGTAAGGTCTTATTACCATGTCCAACATATGCCAACATATGCACCCATATATGTCAGAAGATCTTATTTTGCAAAAATAGGTCTTATGACATATAGTTCACATAAATGCACATTTACATTCACATATATTCCCATTTCTTGGCGCATATGTGCATATGCGCATAACTTGCGTTTGGTTTGCGTATCAGGATTCGCCGGGTTTGAATGGCTTTGTGTTTACTTGCGAAAGGCATATGCACCTCATATGTGACAACTTAGCGTAACCTTACCACCCCACACATCAACCTGCAAGCCCCTTCTTTTCTTCGCGCTGCATCAGACACCGGGGATGCTGCCAGCTGTGTACCCAGCAGAGGTGGCAGCAGAGCCCCCCACAACCAGATGGCCCCTGGGCCAAAACAAGAAACAAGGGCGGGAGGGTGGGACAAGGAGGCAAGCTCCACTCCTGTCAACCACACCTACCCGGTCAACCAGAGGCTTGCTCACTGAAGGGAAGTGTGTTGATGTAAGGTTTGACGCGTGCATAGAATGCAAGCATGCCTTCATTAAGCAAAACGACATGTGATGCGTATACGTCTGCCACGTACTGACGACCAATAAACCACCTACAAACAGCTCTTGGATGATGGTAAGTGATGGCGGATGATGGTGAATGATGGCGGACGAGGGTGGATGATGGTGGATGATGGTGGATGATGAGGGTGAAAAATGTTTAGAAATGGTTTGTGACTGATGCTGGCGACAACAATGATGACAACAACAGTGTTCATGATGCTGATGGTGACTGCCAGGCTGTTCACAGTGATGCCGGATAACGATGACAACGACGACGACAACGTGCCTTTAGAGAGATCTCGTGTCCCAAATCTGGAAGTTCAATGTATTGAAGTTGCTGCGCACCAAGTTCCAAGAGGCGGTCCTGCAAGCTACATGCACTTTGTTGATTCTCCTTCAAGGGAACGTCGTCAAATTCTTCATTTGTTGCCATGATTTCATTCAGTGATACATTCATACATACCTTGTTTCATACATTTCATTCATCCATCCGCTACTTTGTCCTTTGGATTGACAAAAATCACGAAAACATTTTGTGCAACAAGATCTGACCAAAACTCACCGTCCTGCGCCATACGAGTGGTTTCCACCGTAACAGTCCTGCCAGGGGAAACAACACAGCGCCGCAGTGCCCGCATGTATTGATGAGTTGTCCTGTCACGTTTGCCCGATACAAACAAGATCGGAGTGCTGCTAAGCACATCGGTGACATCCAAGTGCCATGGCACTCCACCTTGGTCTCAGAATTCAGCTGTGAAAACAACCGATGTGAGTTCCTACCATCTACAGTGATACTGCGCAAGCAGCTGTTTCATTGATTCAATGTAATTCAAGCATCAGAATTTGATGGTCATTATGGTCATGGTGGTCATGGAGTCCAATGGTACGATCATGAATGTTCACTATAGTCCAAGGTGGCCGGCGTAGGACCGCCAAGGGTCATGATTGTCATGATGGTCATGCCCTATGCTCCTTCGCTACAGTCACCAAGGAGTCCCAGTGCTACCCAGGCACCACAAAGTAGAACTAGTCCTGCGCAAGGTTGAGCCAGCTGCAGTGCCAGCCCCGCAAGCATTGAGCCTTGAGAGAAGCCCAGAAAGGCCACCTGGGCTTGGCATCGCTGCCAACTGGACTTCTGTCGAAAATGACAACATGATGCCCAGTGCATCTCAGTGCTTGAATTTGTGAAAATAGTTTTTTATTACCGTTATGGACGGCGATACAAACTCAGTCGAGGTCAAATAGTTTTCTAACTGATGACTGATGGTTGATGCTTACTGATAATTGCGAATGACTAATGACTGAATGACTGAATGACTGATCTCATTCAAGCACCCCTGGGCATCCTAGACTGTAAAACATACCAGCTTGGCCTGGGCCATTTCGAGGCCGAACTTCTGGCAGTCAAACCTCATGGCACTGGCAATCAAGCCCTCTCACTCAGTCAGCCATTACATGCCCAGTGGAAGTGCTCCGGGATTCTCTGGGTTCATGGCCTCACCTGCAGCAGCAATTGGCGGTGGAGTTCGTAGATGCGCTCATCAAAATTTCCTGCAACTTTGGACACTGGAAAAACTGGGGACAAAACATGGGAGAGACGAGCAGCGCTGACAGCTCCTAGGTCCTAGGAGTTTGTTTCATGAGCTGCCATTCAAGTCTTGCATCTAAGTTTCCTCACGTCCTGCCATGATCAAATAAAACCAAATTCCCTGTCCTGTATGATCGGTCTCGTACCAGGAGTTCAGCCCATGCGGCCCAGGCGGGGCAGTCGGCAAAAGGAACCTCCGAAAGTTGCACGCTTTGGAATGTCAAAGGCCTGCTCGTCTCCCATGAAGCAGGACACAACGAAACGTGCTCCGCGCATCTCCGTGCCTAGTCTCTGGAAGACTCTCGCTGAGCTTCGCTGCCTCTGACCCAGGCCGAACATGCCGAATTCCACGGCGGGTTGGAAAACCGTGTTACTTCCGATGCTCGTGCTAACTTGGCAATGCAGCGGGTTGCGCGAAGATGTTTTCTGGGTTTCAGGCCAGTCCCAGAAGATTGTGCCCATTATCCCCTCTGCCGTGCAACAGGACAACCTCAGTTCACTTTGCGGCTTAAAACAATTTCCACACTAGCCCGGGCATGCGACAGTCTGAAAATGTAAGACGTCAAGCATCGTGGACCAGAAGAACCGAGGCGCCAAAGATGTTGGCAAGCCGTTGCGCGGGCCAAAACTGCAGTCGCAGGACAGCTTGACCTCGCAGAATGCTGTCTTCTCCATGTGGAAGTGTTTCCTCCACGCTGTCAAGCCATTCCAGCGGAGCCATTGCGAGCATTCGCAGGTACTGTCAGTTGTTATGCCTCCTTTCACCCCAACAACCGCTTTCACCAGTCCGGGTGCATGCTGTCAACAAAAATGTCTGGTCACGCTGGTGCACCATGCCCTGCCACCAACAGCTGGCTCTGCATCTTGGAATCTAGGACTCATGCCTGCTTCCGGGCTTATTCCTCGCTCATGCCAAATTATTGGGGTCGCCTCCTCATAAGAGTAGCGGACTGTGTGTTCACAGCGCGTTGGAGAAGTCAAGAACAAAAAAGCGACAGAGAGCACAAAAATGACCAGTTGTCAGTTGTCAAGTTTATCTTCCATTGACATTCTGCGGTTCCCTCATCAGTCTTGCACTACAAAAGGGTGTGGACATATCCATACAATAAAGTTCCCATATGAGTACAAACGCTACAATGTCACCACATGTTGGTGTAGCCGACAGCCACACATCAAGTGTCTGATTGCGATGCTGAAAGCATTGCAGGAAGCTGAACCTGTAGGCACTTGATGGTGGTGGCATTGCATGAAGTACTTGTAGCCTCTACAAGTCTATGTCCCAGCCAGTCACCGCTCTTTTCTCACAGCTTGACGGAACATGCTGCAATTGACAAACCAAGAGCTCGCATTGGAGCGAAATGGGGAAACCTCATGAAACACCGAAGCCAGCTCAATGTGGAAGTTTTACTCCGGCTTCCGCTATGAAACACTTTGCTGTCTGGGTTTGCAAGGCAAAGAAGCGGCGATCTTCAAAAGGGCTAACCAAGCTGCAAGAATCCAAGCAAAACAGCACGAAGAGCAATGACTAAATTGACTAATGACTAATGAATTCCATGAATTCCGAGAAATGAAACTCAAATAGAAAAACCCGAAGCCCACACAGCGAAACTATTCTTTAGAAATCTTCGAATCTTAAAAGGACTGCGATGGGCTGAATCATCACTGCAGCTCCCAGCTCCAGCTAAAAGTTCTCGAAGAGCACAGGATTCGAAAGGCTGAAGCCTCCTTGTGCCGCAGGATGCGCGCAGGATGCGCGACTAATTCACATGGGCCATCCTTGAGCTGCGCTTCACACGCCTTTGCCTGCACGTGGTTGGCGCTGCTGCATGACCCCCCCCATGTTTATCATTCTGCATTCCTTACCGGATTCCTTGAATCCTGACAACTCCAATTGGGTCTTGCCCCGCCTCCAGGCACTTAGGTGGTTCAAAGCTGCTAGGAGCTTTTCAAAGAACATGAACCTCCCAACAAAAACACCACCGGTTGTGACAAATGTCTGATGGTTGCTCTGCTTCATGTTTAAGCACCGGTGGCCATGCTGCTCAGCAGAATCTGAAATCAATCTGAAATCTTCAGGACAAAAGCAAATAAAGCTAATACGAGCGTCATCAGGGCGGAGTTCAATACTGTCCTTAGCAAGACTGAAACATCGTCATAACAGTATCCTTTTTCTTCCTTTGGGCCCGTCATGGCCTGTCAAATGGCAACCCGTTTCCCTGAGCATTGAAGAGCTGGTGTACCCCTCATCCATTGGTCCACCCCCCTTGGGCAGGGGTTTCCCTATGAAAGATCCTGCCCTAAACTGCATGGGTGTCATCTAACCCAAGGTTTCTAAGATGGGAATGAATCACTATACCACTATAGGCTATACATCATTCTCGTCCTAACCATGATTCTAGGATCTATCAACCAGCACTGCTAATTATATACTATATTGGGTGAGGTGATTGCAGCTGGTCATTTTTCCGTTGGTTTTGGGCTACACCAAGCTTAACATCACAGGCGCTGCAAGAGTTTCGCTTCAATGCCAGCATAGAGAGCAGTGAAACCTCGGATCAGAAACGACATGGTTGGCAAATGATGGGTTAATGGTGGGTCATTGGTGGGTTAATGATGATGACTCAATGGTGAGTGAATTGTTTGCTACATTGGCTAACAATTCTGATGATGGGGTTGTTGAATATTGCGCAGACATTTGCTGGCAGTGACTGAAATGGATTAACACTTGCTAGTCATGATAGCTAATGGTTCATAATGACGATGCTTATTTGGCTACTATGGTGACGGTCAAAGGTATGTAGAGATCAGTGCTAGCATCTACTAGATAAGTGGTCGATAGTATTGGAAAAAACGTACTGGTTTGTAGCATTGTTGTTGGGAATTGCTTCAACGTGCTGCCGCGAATGAACGCTGCCTCCCATGGAACAGGAAACTCAGGAAGCAAATATATTAATATATACTTATATACTGTAGGGATCGGCAGGCTGCTCATTCCATGGGACAGCTACCACAACATGACTTCAGCCGAAGTCCTACACAGTTCGGCCCTTGGCAAGGAGGCAGTGCTCATAGGCGTATTGGGGATCTTGAACAAACGGCCCGAGACTGTCCGTAAGATTGCTCAAGTGTAGTTAAACTAGCTTGCGCAGAATATGTTGAGGAAAAGTAGCTTGTGGGTAAGACATGCTGAAACTCCTTGCATCAACACCCCAAGTCTCTGATAGTCTCTGCAAGTCTTCCAGGAACTGAAGAGGGTCACCATGAACCCAAGAACAGGGACGTTCAAAGAAGTTACGTAGTTGCTGCGATGCCTTCTCAAAGGGCTGTCACGAAGGAATATGAAAAACACGCCATGATTGTTTTTGTTTGGTGCATTTTTGATATACCATTCAACCAACTATGCATGAATACCTGCACGAGCTTAGACTCATCAGCAGTGGAGTAAAAAAAAAAAAAAAAGAGAGTTCTACCAACTATACCTGTTGCTGCCCTCACGATGTACTCCAAGTGGAATCCCCCCACTAGTGACCCTGAGCGGCACTTCTTGGCGAAGAACCGCTGATGACAATCACTTCCAAAAGGCAATCCATGATGCCCATGTCTGACTCACCGTGCGTGTGCCGATGAATCCGTTGCCGGGTCCTTGGTTGAGGCTCCAAACAGGCTAGCCTAGCGGCGCTGAACTTAGACCAAACATGCTGAAGGTAATGATGAAACATGGTGTGGAAAGGGAAAACTGAAACCCCAAACAAATAGGAGCACAATGATGTACACGGATGATTCCTCATGGTCAAGTTTTGGGTTCTCTACACCTGGAGGGAAAAAAGTTGTTTGGGTCAACAATTATCAAATTCTGGTCGCTGGCGTAAGTTCAAGATGCCTTCGGAGTTGTCCACAAATTTCCCTCTGTGCCACAAAAAATGCTCCTCGTTGTAAACCAAGACGGCTCACACAAGCATGATCGGCGACTACATTTTCATGTTTAAATCTCTTACCTCTTGGTTTGCATGATCTTAACTGGTTTTCCATCTATAAATGGTACAAAATGCCTGATTTAACATGTATAATTTCTATCTAATGCCTCTAGGGCTCTGTGCCACTTGCAACGGATACGTCGTGCACGTTGCAAACGACTTCGCCACGGCTCCACAAAGGAAGGCTTCTAAAGCCGAAGGCGTCGGGTCCTTGCAAAAGTTCCGCTTCAGCAGGTCGTACATCACAAACCTCGGTGGGTGTCTGGTGACCTACGGTGACCTACACAGCTAGGGGGTTACAACCCCACTGAAACATATTAACCAACTAACCCTTGGTTAGAACCACCAGCCAGTGGCAGATCGTACTTGCAAATTGGTAACCCAATAGGTTAACCATCGATGGACCTTCGAGGATGGTTAAGCTACCATTGAGGACGGTTCACCGGCTGTTAATTGTAGGAAACCCGTGGAAACCCACAAAAGGTGACCTTCAAAACGAATGATGAACCATCATCATACCACAAACTTTCCCAAGTGATTAACCATCAGTGGATGTTTAACCATCAATTGTAGTGACTAACCATCTGGATGTTCTACCATTGTAGGGTGTTAAGTCTAGACACCAAGGAAACAACCTCCAGAAACCACCACGACAGAACAAGAACAAAGCTTCAACCACGCAGAGAACGAGAAGAGGACCGATGTGCAGGTGTGATGTGTGTGTGTGTGCGTGTGCGCGTGTTCGTTACTGCCCTATGCACTACGAAGCATCTCTCTCCCTCCCTGCAAATCGCTTTGTTTCAAGTCAAGCAGTCGAGCATTGCTGCTCAACCGTTGCGGCCGGACGGCTGGATTGCAGGATTTGCAACCTGAGTTGCTTGTGAGGCATCAGCTGAAGCACCCTGCACACATTCACTTCTCCTTTAGAAAAACGAAGCTGGTATCTTTTTTTTTGTCTATTTTCGCTGGGCTCATCATCTAAAAATTCTACTTCCATATCAGTTTCGCACGGGGAGTAGCCTGTGCAAAAAGCCGAGTGCAAAAAAGGAGCCAGCAGCATTGAAGACGATACTCCATTCCACAAGGCTCCGGGACCTTCCTCGACGCAAATGACGGCAATCCTCGGCTCACAGCTCTACAGTTCCACAAGTCCATGGAAGGGCAGGTTCTGTGGGGCCTGGCAAATTTAAGACTGAAAATGGTTTGTTTTCGAAATGGCAAGAATAAAACTGCAGACAAAGAATGGACCGGCTTCATAATGTGGATTTTCCTAATCCTAATTCAGCATCTTGATTCAAAAGCCTGAAATGACGAGCTCTGCAAGGTACTTGCGACCTATACTTACACCCTATTTGCTGCATGAACAGGACCTAAATCAGTGCAGTTTTTAGGGGTGTCGGTAGGCTTACAACTTTGGGGGTGCGCCTAGGCCTAGGCAGTCTTCTGCAGAGGCAGATCCCAAGCTACTCTTAACTAATCTGCTGATATCGTTTCTGCAATGTGCTTACTCTACAGTATCTTCATCTGCTGATTCCTGCCAGCTCCGCCAGGCCCAAAAAAAGAATCTTAGGAATATGACTACTTTGGGGATCCCCATCTCCATCCTGGCGGTCAAAAGAAGCTGCTATCTGATCACATCACTCATGTTTCATGGAGAGTCTGCTGGGCATCGGGTGAGAGGAATTCTGTAACGATGTACTAAGTGCCTCGAAACAAACACGGTCTGTGCAAGTCAACGCCCTGCTTTAGAAAAAAGCTATCCGGCATCAGTTGGGAACCGATTCTCCAGCTGTCCTGGCGCCAGCAATTGCACCAAGCATCTCTTCCCACAAACCAGCACCGCTGGCCTTCCCAATCTTCAACCGCGTCGTCGCCTCGCACCGAGTGACGCTGTCAACAAAAGAGGCAGAGACTCGTCTCTTACGTGGCACTTCGTCAGCGAAAAATGCGACACCAACGTGACGCGGAGACTCAGCCCAAAGCCACCCAAAGAGGGTTGCTTAGCAGAACCTGAGCAAAGCAAAACTGTTGCCATCACAAGAACTCGATTGCTAATTGCCTTTTTGCAAATGTTGTTTGCATAGTCTCTGTTCCCACCTGTCAGGTAAAAGTCTCTATATTTCATGTCGTTGTGTTCCATCCCCTCTCCTCATCCTCCCTGTTTTCATCTTCGTCAGCTTCCTCGTCCTGGCCAACATTGATTGGCATCTCTATGGACATCTTCATCGTCATCATAGTCGTCTGTCGTCACCTTCCTCATATCATGCCGCTGCTCATCTTCACCTATGATGTGCAGGCACGATGTTGCTCATCGGACTTCGTCCCCAAATGCAGTGGCGCAGGGTGATCCGAATAGGTCAGAATATGGACCGCTATGTTCGAATATGTCTTCACCTCACGTGTGTGTCGTCTGCTAAGTTTTGAACATGGACATGCGCATAGCTTTTTTGCAACAAACAAACAAACAAACAGGCAGGGGCACACACAGACCATGCTCGCACCCACACAGGATAATTTTGAAACTTGGAGAACATCTCCCGACAAACCTGGAACTTTAAATTTACCTCTCTTTCACAAAAAAAAAAAACATAAAAAGTGATGTTCAATTTGGCCAAATCAAGTCTTTTGATGACCCCTGTCAGGATAAATGCCAGAACTTGTGTCAGTGGAGATTTCAGTGGTGTCAGCATGTGTTAGCGAATGTGTCACAACCATCAGCCTGTATTTGTCTGCCGTTTGCGACCCCGCAGAACCTCGAATTCCCCGGCAAACTAATGCTGCCAGGACGTGTGGCAGGACGTGTGCCGGGACGTATGTTGTAGAGTTACATGTCAAAAGCACGGCAGCACATTTGCCAGCGCAAATGCCCGCTTCTGTACCAGCACAAATGCACACGCAAACATGTCAAACATACCATGTCCAACTGCATGCCAGAACAATTGCAAGAAGACAGAGAGACATGTAAGAAGAGAGGCAGAGAGAGTGAGAGAGAGAGAGAACTGTCAGACCCTGTGGCACGGTATGAGCCAGCACAGGTACACGCATGCCAGCATGTGCGAGAAACCCTGCCAGTGCCATACACCGTGGAGAAAAATGTAAAAAACATGTGAACAAATGGGGCAAGTTTCACGATAATGTGACACCAGCGTAGGCAGTGCTACGACTTGAACGTGAAAAAATCCCAGGAAGAAGCCCAATAACTATGCCATCAAAAAAGACATAGGAATACATAGGACATGCAAAGAAAATCATGCAAATTCCATTTAGAAATTCAAACACCGCAAAACAGTGCTAGGATTTGTTGAGACATTTGAAGGAAAGTCATTAAGTTCAAGCTTCATCTTTGTCACAAGATCCAACCAAGTAGCCCCGAGCATGCCAGCAGTGCTGGCTGCAAACAGATCTGCCAGACTTTGGGGCAAGCGAGGCGTTCGGAAACGTAGCTTCAATGAGGTGTAAGCACCTTATGTGATTCAAATTCTACCTGGGACAAGCGCCAAGACCCTCAATGATGACTCCGCGCACTGGAGAGTGAGAAAAATCCGAATGGACTGAAAAAATATGAAGACAAACACGTTTCAAAAGCTTCATCGTTCCGTGTCCAAATCCCAAAAGCAACTTAGCGACGTACAGAAAGCGAAACATGACACGGCAAATGTAGCTGAAGTGTGTGCGTATGTGTGGATGCGTGACCCTCGGGCCATGCATGACAAATCGCACCCAGCCATGCCACCAAAATAGACAAAGTATGAGAGGCCAGTTGCTTGCAGTTGACTTGCAAGCCCTCCTCAGGAGATGCATGGGGATACGAACGGAGCATGATCTGAATTACATTAAACCCAACCCAACAATCCTCCTTTGCCTTGTTGAATTTGAACAATCATGATGGCATAGCATTGTGCAACAAGAGTGTCTTGCAACAGACCTGATTTCTCCCTCCCTCTTAATGCGTGTGTGGATCGAAAAAGGTCATCCGTAAAGAGGAGCAGGAACACGTTGGCATGCTCTCCACTTGCTTGGGATACAACTCCTGCCTGGTCGAGCGGATACCTCAGGATTCACAATGTTGCTCACTGAATCCAACTCAGTACCAGTTGACAAGAAAACGACATAGCACACATTGCTTGGGAGAAATCAGAAACGCCAAGCAAGCCAAGCGGCAGCAGAATTACAGACAGCATGCTGGCAATGAGCCCAGCAAGCCCGCTAAGGGCAGGCGACGCAGGGGACGTCATTTTGCAGAGTTCCGAATAACTTAGCGACTTTGCTTAGATCCTACATCTTGCACAATCTTGCCTTGTCATAGTCGTGTCCAGTTTCTGGACACTGAACTTTCTCGCTACGACTTGCTTGATTGTAAAGAATCATATGCAACTGTTCTCTTCAAGAACTTCAGTGTCCGGATTCTATGGCTGGATGTCGTGAGTCTCAAATGATTGCTGGAAGCCGAAGGCTTCCCAAGTTGGTAGTTTCGAACATTTTTGAATTATGCATGAACAAAAAAAAACTGATTGGAAATCAAAGCAAGCAGCGCGAGAGCTATGGAACTTGAGCATCTGCCAGAATGCGTGATGATAGGTCAGCAAGAAAGGAAACACGGCGCGTCAATTCTGACCCTGCAGTCCGAAATCAACAGAACCTAGCGCATACACAGCAAATATCGACATACACACACACAAACACACACACACACACACACACACACACACACACACACACACACACACACACACACACACACACACACACACACACACTTGAAAGACCTGATTCATGAGTTGGACATGCCAACGTTTCAGAGTGTTCTTTGGTTTGGTCCGTGATGGACGCTGTCTATCTGGTATCCTTTCAGATAGTCAGTAAGGCCGTATGTCGCCAAAGCAAACAGCGATGCAACAAAAGGCGAAACCATCAGTGAACATCGGAATCTTTGACTTGGCAATCGGAAAACTCTGCAGGTACGCAAGGGTGATCAGCCCTTGTATCCCACTCTGTGACCTAGCTTCGTTGAACTGGGTCAGTCACAGAGTGCCCAGTTCCCCTGCTGGTGAATGGTTCACCATGATTCATGATGGTTGTTGATTCTAGATTGAGATATCCTTAGAAACAGGAGCTGACTCACACACGAAGGCCGTGTGTCGCAAAAACGGATCGCTGCAGTCTATTTTGGACTCAGGACTGCACCCACTCGGGTCGAAAGTCTAAGTCAGAAATCAAAAAATCGCTGATATGGTACAAGGATTGGCCGTTCTCTTGACAGTGCATTATAGACTTCAATGAGTCGTGTGGAACGGTCTAGCCGAGGATGGACCGGGCTGAATTACATCAGGCACGTATTCCAGTTCTAAATGGTGCAACTCTGTGCCCGGAGTGAGTCTATATACCGGGCTGTGGATCTGAATGTCGTCTGAATCAAAGAATTGCGCATGGGTTTGACCCATTTGGATCCCGCTCCAGCGAGTGCCAAGATTTTGGCGATCCTTTGGAAATTGACGTAGAAGTTGGCCGAAATTCCAGTGAAACGGGGCGTGATGGCCCTGATATGTGAGCCTCATATTCCGGCTGCCGACCCATTGGCCGGTTCTTTCATACAAAACATGTGAGAAGAACTGCTTGATGACATCCAGTCGCAAATTGTCAAGATCTTGGCGGTGGATACAGATGCCCAGGGCACTGAAATACTCAGGTACAGGAAGCTGAGGAAAGGCAGAGCGAAAGAATGAACTCAAAAGAATGGAGACAACTAAGAAATCCTGAGTGAAATTTTCTGGCTGTGGGCTGCCTGCCCGTAGTGTCCATGGATGTCTTTCATGGTCATCTTCGACATCGGGAAAGTCTCGACGACGGCGAGTCACACGCTCCCACATGGCAGCAACAGATCCGCTACGGAGCAAATCAAACTGCAACAGCTGCAAATGAAAATGAAAATGAAAATGAATGAATACGACAAGCATCACAAAAATCAATGAATCCAAAAAACATGAGAAAGCCACCCAAGTTCAACAAGAATCAAAGTACACTGAAACTTGAATGAATCAGTGTAACTGAAAGTGGCAACATCAATGAGGGAATCATCAGCAGCAACATTTTGACACAATCACAATCACAATCGAATCCGAAGAGATCCTGAGACTTCAAAGCTCGGATAGCCTTTGGCTATATATAGCTCGGCCAGAGAATGCAACGTGTGATTAATCTGGCTTCGAGGGTACGTATATTGTCGAATTAGATGTGCTCTACTGAGCAGCCCACTCATGCGGAGACGGAGGGAACCAGCACTTTCTAAATCTCTAATCTGACGAAGGTTGGGAAGTTGATACAGACAGCTTCGCTGTGCAACATCGACAGTAAATCCGAGGAGACTATCATCGGTGACTTTTCCAAGTTCCACGGGGAGACCATAGAAATCTAATTCCGCAAACGTTCGAAGCGCCTCCAAGTTGATGTAGCGGGAGTTGACAATGGCAAATCTGTTGTCAACGTACCGGATAGCTACAAAGGAAAACAATGGAGGAGGCTGTGCCAAAATGGAGTGATAACACTGCTGCCAAGAACGTTCAATGATAGTCACAGCCAGGTTGGAAAGAGTCGGGGAAATTTGGCTTCCAATGCCTGCGCCTCGAAACTGGCGCCAAATGATTCCAAGAGCTGAAAACAGATGAGATTGAAGACTCGAGCGAACAATAGTGAGCAGATCCTGTACACGGAGTGCCTTGATGGAAAACCCCGTTCTACGTATTTGGCCTGCATAGGTGCTCTGGACAGTCCCCAGTTTGGGACAAGTCCACCGAAATCGAGAGACCCGAGCCGTGATTACGTTCCCAGGCAACAATCAAAGAAGATACCGCATCCAGTAATCGATCTTGAGGGACAGA
>VSDK01023941.1:136519-173512 GCA_009767595.1 Symbiodinium kawagutii
GTGGATTGAAAGAAACTGATCAGCAGGTGTTCGCGCACCCAAGCTTCTTGATACGTAGTGGGAGTCTCTACAACGATACATGAAAAAGTTTCAAAGTTGTTGCTGGAACTCCAGTAACGTATTGACAACTCGACATGAACTGCCTGATTCTGTTGAACTTGCCGAAGCTTTGCTTGGCGGTTGAATTCACGTTTGACGGCTGATATCGAGGTGGAGCCAATGTAACTATGTCCACGCTGTCTGTACCATCGTCGGTTCACATCCGGCGCACAAAATGGAAGTTTGACATAGACAGCACACTGTCTCATGAAAAACTTGTAGGTGTACATATTGGTGTGGATCCCTAGGTTACGGAATCTAAAAGTCCACTTGCGGGTCTCCAACGTGGGCGAAGCATAATGCTCCAACAAAAGTAAATGGAGAAATCCAAAGGCCCAAATGAGTGGCGCTTTGAACGTAGCATGTGCATGATGAATTAACTTGATCAAACAAGGACGGAGTTGTGCGATGAGCTGTATACACATCGCACGATCGAAATCTTGATGGACCATCCCTAGTCAAGCAGCGAGTGCTGCTGCCATGGACACCACTTGTTGGAGATTGCGTGGCGCCATCTTGGAGGCCAACTCAAATGGGAGTCCATACCGCACGGCCGCTTCTTGAAGTTGACCTTTTGTCACTCCATGACTTTGCAACAATTCAACAATCTTTTGAGCAGGCTGACGCAATTCAGAATCAAAAGAAGCAAACCATTTTTTGACTGTCGCGTCTGACTAGCCTGGGACCGTCGGATGGTGCTTCAAAACTGGCTCGGATCCTGCCAAAACTGATTCCGGTGTAAGCTCGGCCGGAGATCTAGACGGCGCTGGCGCTGGAGGTTCATCATCTGAAAACTGAGAAATCGCTTCTGGCAAGTCTCCGCTGTCAGCTGGAGACGGAGCAGGCAAAGCCAGGGCTTTAGTCTTGGAAAATGTCAACTTTGGCTGAGAGGTATCAAGGGGCTTTGCCTTTCTTGATGCCTTCTTGGGAGATGCTCCTAAATGAGTCAAAGATGAAGATCGTTTGTGAGCAGAACTTGGTTCCGCTGCTCGAGTTGCCGGAGGTGGTGACGGAGACGGAGACGGAGCTGAATGCAATCCCGCTGCTGCCAACTTGGCTTCTGCATCTTGAAGACGTTTCTCCAAGGTAGCTGCTCGCCGCATTGCGGCTGTCTCCGCCTTTTGAGGCGCAACTTCCTTCATCTTTTCGATAATCTGATGAATAAGGGGAGCCATGAACTCTCCCGGTGAATCAGTTTTTGATGGTACCGGTGTGGTTGGGTGTTGCTCCCGATGTAAATGCTCACAAATGGAATCCAAATCTAAGGAATGTTCACGGATAGACTTCAACAACTGTGCAGAAAATACCGACTCTGCAACCGTGCGGGCGCAGACAACGCCGATAAAGCGCCCCGCCGATAGTGGGCGTAGACTGAAGTCTTCCAGTCCATGGCGGCACAAATGTGCCAACGGAACTTTCAATGGATCTGTTCCATGGAGACCTTTCTTACGACTCCAGGCCGTTGGTTGGATCTCGGAGAACAATGGGAATCCACGCAACACTCGCTCATCATGATGTTTGTCAGTCTGCTTCCATGAATCAGGAAGCTCAATGGGTGCCGGATCATGTGCTTCAGTAGACCATGTAGAAGGCGAAGGACGATGAGTGTGATGAGATTGATGAGATTGACGCCATTCCCAGTCTTTTTGTTTCCAATGGGATGATCGATTCCAATTGGACATGGCAAGACCTGGAAAGCAAACACGGGTCGAGCACACAGCTTGATCCAAGACTAAGTGAACATGAATATGAAGATGAAACTGAGAACAGAAATCTAGAAAAGTCACAAACTAAAACAGCCGGTGACAACCCTGAGACATCCCAACAAGAAAGCCACAAATGGTACATAAGCAATTGATCAGCAATCAGTGTCGAGCATTGACATACTTTTGATGCAAAAATCAAAAAAGTCACACTGATCCACGGTGCTATCAGCACTCCGTCTTAGCCTTTTTGGCTGGTTTGACTTCGTCCCATTTGGAGCGACAATCTGCTTCCGGACGTTTCAAACGACGAGAAATAACTTGCCAACTTGGTCGGCTTTTTGTGTCCAACTTGAGACTAACTAGCTCACTGATCGACGATTCAGACCATGGTTGAGACGGATCAATCTCTTCATCTTCCGTACGGTCATCGGGTTCCGGCTCCACCGGCTTGGCCTGTGGGTCGGAGGACATTGGAACGTTTGGTTCAGAGGGCGATGGAAGTTCATTGTCAGAGTCGACTCGAACAGGTTCAAGTTCTTCTCCAGTAACTTCACTAGAGCCCTCTTCATGTAACCCATGAAACTCAGTCGGACCATATGGGATATCATCAGAATCAGGGTCTTCCCAATGTTCAAGTTCAGCCGGTGCTGAATCATGGTCCGGTGGTGGATCTTCATGGTGAAAAGCCGGAAGTGCATCATCATGGTGAGCCGAACCAAGAAATTCTTCGTCAGGAATAGGTGGGGCCGTTGGTAAAGTGATCAACGATCTTAATGACAACGGCAAGGCTTCCCACGCTGTGAAAATGGTATGGATGGCATCTTGAATGGAGAGCAAAAACGGAACAAGGTCTTGAAGATCATACGTGGGCGCATGGGACATGGCGCTCACTACTGTTATACCCTCAAAACGTATACGAGGCTGAAGCTGCAACATTGACAGCTTGACGGAAGCATTCAGCACTGATGCTGAGATCTGTAGGAACTTCAATTGAAAGCCTGTAATGGTAAGAATGCAGCAAAAAGAAAAACAAACAACAAACATCGACAGAAATGGGCTCTCTCTACAAAGTCTACCGACAAAATCCTACATACAAAAACTAACACTTCAACGGGAAAACATCCAATCTTTGTCTTGTACAAGTACTGTTAGCTCAAGACGGCTTCATGTCGCAATGTCTCAATATTTTTGACATGGCAGTGCTCTGATCCTTCGGGCGAGATCTTGTCGCCAAAATGGGAACCGAGAATCGAGGTGAATTCACTCTATATCACACTAACATCGCTCGGAATTGCATCGAGGCTTTGCCTCCGTGGCACTGAAACTCAGATGTGGCTCTCGGGTGGTTCAGCTGTGGTGCGAAATCCGATGGCGTTGATGAAGTGGCTCTTGACTGAGCACACCCACATTTTTGCCCTGCGATGGTGCACGCATCCTCCATTCCTGGTGAGTTCGATGCAGGGACCCTCTCCTCCCTGATCTACATTCTGACCAGTTCCCCATCCAAGACATAGGGCGATGATTTGGCTTTCGTTTTTTGATGCGTTCCAAGAACTGTGTAATATGCGAGCTACCTCCTGGTTGTCATACTGTGGTAGGTAGGTTCGCCTGAAGCCAAGCCCAAAGAAACTTTGGGAATCGGGGAAGTGCAATTTGGACGGCATTAACCGTCCTGAGGTGAGGATGCTTTGCATCCCACCCATCGTAGATGCATGTGTGATCTGAATATGTACCACTCCGTCACTGCCGTCATGACGTGTTGCTCTTCTGGTTCCAGGTGGGAGATCATCCCCCAGTTCAGCGGCAAGTGACCTATCTTTGAGGGTAGGAAGTGGTAACACATAGTAAAATGCAGAAGCCACCGTGGGATCAGCAAGATGGTAGGCAAGATCATGTTCATAGACCTTGAGCTCTCCGAATTGGTTCGGTGCAAATTGGGCACGATACAAAACCTGGGCCAAATATTTGATCATGGCTTCAGAAATTGGGTGGCCAGGATCATAGAATGTCTGAAAAACGTTCGGATCTCTGTCTCTACAGGGGTGACTGGTGGTGCTGGAGGAGGTGGCGGTCGAATATTCACTGGAAAAGCATTGAATGGTCCAGTCGAAGTATCCTCTTGACCCCCTTGGTTCGAAGAACGTGGGTCCACTCTCGGTGATGGTGCCGGGGCTGCTTGGTCAGTCCAAATCCCTTCATCCCATAGTCCCGGTGGTGCATCAAAAGGTTCCGGAGGAAAGGTTGGTCTAGATCGATCATCAGTAGGTCGAGCCTCTCTAGTAGGTTCCCTAGAGTCCCTTGTTCTTCCCCTCGATCTATCTCTACGTTCCCTGCGGTCCTCTGGGGACCGTGAGTCTCTGCCTCTACGGCTTCGGTAGTAAACTCGAACTCTACGTCTGTGACGTTGAAGAATGGATGCTGGATCTGCTTTGGCTTTTGCAGCCAGCTGCATTTGTCCAGCTGCCGTTTCTGAAAAAACTGATGGACTACGAGCAGGAACTACTGGATTGTCTTCGGCATGAATTGCAGGTGGTCGGACCGGCGGAGCCCCTCTCTGAACTCCTACATCTCCAGGTGGAATCGAAGGTCTAACTGGAGCAGCTCTGAACTCGTACATTGCCCGGTGGCATCGAAGGTCGAACGGGAGCAGCCCCTGAGACTGGTTGCACCGGAGTCAAAGTGACTCCTGCTGGTGCCGCACTCGCTGTGATGGCTAATTGTTTAGGACGTGCCGTCACGGCTTGATTTGAACGTCCCCTGGCTTGTTCAAAGTTGCCCGTGATGAAATAGAAATGGTAGTTGGGGGTAGACGCCATGGCTCGGACGTCTAACTACGTGAAAAGAAAACTGGACCAAGTTGAAACCAAGGTAATGGTTCCTGAAATGGCAGGGTTCCGGTTATGTTAATAACCAGACTGCCCATAAATCACAAACTTGAAAAATGAAAAATGAAAAACTTCAATGACATTCGGTGTTGTCTCTTCTGTTTATGTCCTTCGAAACTCAGAAAAGATTCAGGAAGGTACATATCCAATTCATGGGAGTGGATACCCGTATCCTCAATTGGCGTTTCTCAACCGTATCAATCAGACTCTTGAGGTGCATGAAACTGTCTGTAGAAAGTGTTTTACACTTCTGCTAGTAGACAGAGTGTTTCTGGTTTTTGAGCCCAACCAGGGTGGCATAGATTCACACGATTCAAGCTTTCACAGTAGTCAACCCAGGTGCCTTGACAGTAATAGCGAACAAGGCTCAGAACCACCAGCTGTCCAACGACCCAGGTGCATTCTGGTGGGAGTAAACCCACATGTCAATCACCAGCTGTTACTACTTATACTCAGAGATTGTTCATTTCGCCAGGTTCCAACCCGGATCACGACAGGACCATGACGGAAACGCTGCCGATAACACACTTGAAAGACCTGATTCATGAGTTGGACATGCCAACGTTTCAGAGTGTTCTTTGGTTTGGTCCGTGATGGACGCTGTCTATCTGGTATCCTTTCAGATAGGCAGTAAGGCCGTATGTCGCCGACACCAACAGCGATAGAACCAAAGGCGAAAACAGTCTGGTTGTTCGAGCAGGTACGCTGGGTTGATCAGACCCAGTATCCCATGATTGTGGTAGCTTCGTTGAGTGCGGTTCCACAATCATGCCGCACTCCCCTGCTGGTGAATGGTTCACCATGATTCATGATGATTGTTGATTCTAGATTGAAATATCCTTAGAAACAGGAGTTGACTCACACACACACACACAAACAAACACACAAATGACAGCATTTTGCAGCGAGTCTCCCCAGTCGTTGCCGGTGGCTCTTTGGACCTCGCTGGCGTCAGCAGTGCACGTGCCGTCGTCGAGGATGGCTGCAGGTGTGGTAGAAGCTGGCGAACCAAGACTCGGGCTCCTGAGTCGGAGCTGGGCTCAGACCTTCATGGCTGCAGCTGGATGCAGCTGGATGCAGGCGGCTGCAGCTGGCACCTCTGCCAGGAAGCCCGATTCAAAGAGAGCCATGGAGGTGCCATGGCCTGCAGACTCCATGAGCTTCTGCAGGAGTGAGTCCTGGAGAGCAGCTAGTCATAGCTGGAGTCCTGCCATGTCTTGCTCTCCATTCCACACTTTGCCACACTTTGCCATACTTTGCCCTTAGAAACTCCCACAGAGTGGCCACAAAATCAGCAAGCCCAACGAGAATCTGTACACAATTTGCACGTTTGGTGATCCATTAGCTTTCAATGGTGGCTGCCCGGTGGCTCCAATCATCCAACTTATGGCCTTATAGGGTACGCCCTTTTGTGGCTCATAGGCAGCTCGCTTCCCCAAGACTTCGAGCACACTGGAAGTTTTTGAGTGCGCAACCAGCAGCTTCCCCTGGTAGGCTTGTTGATAAAACTGAATCACACACTGCAGCGGATCTAAACCTCATGGATGTCGTCGTCGAGAGCATCCAGAAGTTCTTCAAACCTTTGCCATTGGCATCAATTGGATTCAATTGGCAATGAAGCGAATGATGTTTCAATTCGATGCTTGGATTCAAGTGAATGATGCTTGGCTTTTTTAAATTCGATGCTTGAACGCTTTGAAGCATTCAAGTCCGTCAAGGTACTCCACAGCCGCATGGGTCTCAAGGAGCTCTCCCACCTTCGGGGTGCAATAGAAATCAAGCAAGATTTCGACACATGCAGTGCGCCCAAATCTGAAGGCCAACACGAAAGGTCTGGGTCAACATGCCCTCGTTTCACTTTTTGTTTCGGTTTACATTGCCAGCACCAAAATTCAAAAAAGAAAAGCTCCGCTTCTCCAGAAAATGGGAGAGGAAGCAACCCCCGCCGCACCACTGCGGGAGAGCCAATGCAAACAGGACACTGGGTTGGAGACCCCTTCTTGTACCAGTGAACGCTCAGCCGAGAACCTTGGCATACAGTTCGGAGCCAGCCAATGCACCATGTTGTGCACGCCATTGGTTAAAATGGCCAGCGATGGCTTGATCCCAATGGTAGGTCAACCAGGTAGCTTGATTCCCAGTTCATAGACTTTCAAAAAATGATGTACTGGTCTAAGCAGCAGAACCTACCAGGGATTTGCCTCCCGAATGTCCCACATGCCAAGAATGTCGAGCGTCCCATCGCTGCCGTAGGCCTTGTTTCGAGTCGGCGTGTGTCGATTCTCGCAATGTGACGCTGCAGGCTGCCCCCAGAACTGATATTGAAAGTAGGATTTCATCGGGAGATGGAACTAGTAGGGGATGCTTCCCATCTTTTGCAGCATAGAAACACGAAGTCAAAGACTTTCAACCCCCACTCCATGGTGGCACCACTTTCAATCCCATCATTCGCTTCTCCAAGCCTTGAAGAAGGCTTTCTGCAAGCATCGCCAGGTGTCGTCCACCCTGGCGCTCACAGAAAGTCTCCACAACTTGGACACAATATGCCACCATGTTGTCCTACATGCCGCAGTGAGTGTGCCACAACTGAATGTTGTGACGCCTACCCTGTTGTCAAGAGATAGTCTTTTGTAAAGATCAATTTGTGTTTTCTTCCCGAAAGAAAAGCCCTACTATTGGTAATTGACATGAGGAGCGGATGGTCATGACTCCAGTTATCTGTCAACCCATGGGGGATCCCTATCCACACCCTGTCCGGTCATGAGGCCACCTCTGTTTCAGGCCATCTGTCTGCAGCTTCACTATCAGCGCAGCAGCCGCCACAGCGCTAAAGTCTAGCACACCTTGGCCAACGGATTCACAGATCATGGGAACACCAACGGGAGACACCCCAGAGTCGCTGGTTAAAGCAAGGCTTCGCAAGGCTTCCTAAGTGGTAGATCGTTGAGAATCTGGCAGACTGACGGTTTGTGACAGGCTTTCCTGCAGATTTTTGCATTTACCCGGTGAACCGATGACTGGTTTTGATTATATAGTTAAGTAGTCATTGCCAATGATTCAACTGATTCAATTGTGGCTGATATTGATGACCACCACCTAATCAATTGTGATTGACTAATGGCTACTTCACAGTCGATTAGCGGTTGAATCTGGTGAATAATGGTTGGTACTGGCTAATAATGGTTGAAAATGGTTTACTTCATGGTTTGGTGCTGGTTACAGATGTCTGAGCATTGGGGAGGGTCAAGGCATGGTTGTAGTTCACAAGATGGCATCTTGGCCAATGATCCAGGGAGTGTACCAAGATGCCAATAACCATCCAAAGCCATGGTTACGTTTCATTCGAAAATAGGCCATGTGAGGGTCCACTTGTGGATGAAAGGAATGTCGTACAACATGCCCACGCACGAGTCAAGAATCGGTGTCTCCGCATGTGCGGTTTTGTTCTATACTTTTTGCATGGGGCAGGAAACATCCTCCCAACAAATATGTCGATGTGCTTCTCACTCACCCAAACTACTTCGAGTACAGTTGTAGTTATCCAACACGAAGGAAAACCCAGGGAAACGACAAGGATCCGAAGAATCCTCCTGTGACAAAGGATTGACCTGTGAAGAATTTGCAGGACGCCTTTGAGCCCATTTTTGAACTGCTTGCAACTGGCATTCAGTCATCTGCCAAGATGCCACAGCCACGCGCATCCACAACTCCGATCGCCGCTTCGCTGGTTTGCTTGGAGGCACGCATCAGCGGCAATTGCAAAGCAAGTCGCGATGCCAGAAGCCCATCTCCATCCTCAATGATCTGCAGATTTCACACCCAGAAATCTCCAGAATGCAAGGGGAAAGCCTCCCAACATACCCCCTCAGCATCCAGGGCCTTGTCCATGGCATGGAATTCCGCAAGCAACCTTTCCTAGGCTCAGCACCAGCTGGGGCCACTGTTGAGGGGTAACACTTTGAAGTTTGAAGGTCTTTTTTTGCCTGGAGATGTCTAACAGTCTGGCAAGGTTCGAGATTGCTCTCTGTCATCATAACTGGTACCAGCAGCAATGCCTCACACAGTTCTAACAAACACACCTGCAGAAAGGAATGGTAGCTTGCGAGAAGGCAGGTAGACCGGAAGGCAAAAAGAGAGGAAAGAGGAAGAGAAGAGAGGAAAAGAGGAAAGGAAGAGAAAAATCTAAGAAAGAAAAAGAGAGGGGAGGAAGATGGAAGAAGAGACAACTATCAACTGTCGCAAAAATGAGGAAAAGGAAGGGCAAGAAAGCGCTCCTCTGTCCTGAAACCTGAGGCTGCAACGAGCTGATAGCAGGCCAACCTGAGGCACAAGTCTTCC
Organism: Symbiodinium kawagutii; assembly: GCA_009767595.1. Classification (NCBI taxonomy): domain Eukaryota; class Dinophyceae; order Suessiales; family Symbiodiniaceae; genus Symbiodinium; species Symbiodinium kawagutii. The sequence goes on from VSDK01023941.1 coordinate 145,548, forward strand.
CTGCTTCCCGGGCATGTCTGCTTGAGAGGCACACTAAAAGCTTCAGAATGCAGACTTCTTTTTTTTCACAAAAAGTAGCTGCTCAAACCTAGTCTGGTGACATGGTATTTGAAACGAATCCACAAATAAGATCCTAAAGCCAAAAATGTGAAGGTGGGTATTTAAAAACCACCCAACCCATTGAAACGCCTCCGCAATGCATCTTCTCGAGCAATATCATCAGCCAATCCGGGACGGAGGACCACATTTCGAAGCCTTGACCCCGGTTGTTGTGAGCGTCACCCCAAGATCAAGTCCGTATCTTCCCTATTTTCCGTTCCGTTTTTTCTCATGTGCCGGGCATGTGCCAATTGTCTGCCAAAGGGCCAAGGATGGCAAAGTGCTAATGAGGCTGTGAATTCTTTGTTCTCCAAAAGCATCATGACAAAGTCCTGATCAGGCCAATTTCGAATTTTCTTTACATATATGTCAAGTAACTGGTCGTGAAATCGCACGATAACACGACATGAAGAAAACAATGACCGCCCTCCAAGCCACATGAGACTCTTCGCTGCGAGTCGGCCAAAGATCTTCATTATTCATGTGGCGGTCCAAATCCTGACACGGCACTTTTTCTGGGCGGCCGAAGGGTGGAGCCTAATCGTTTGGACATGTTTCAAGCGGCAAGTCTAGGGATGTGCCCAGGCATCTTTGAGGTGCATTCTGTACAAAAGTCAGGGTTGAAAGCTGCAAGTTCCCTGGGCAGTTTGGGTCTGGCAATCGCTAAAAATAACTATTGTTCATTTTACTTTCATTGTTCATTTTCATTGTGCATGGTTTGCATTTGATGCTGCCATTATGATGTTTTCTACTGGCATTATTTTCTGAATTTGCCTTTGTAAACATAATTCATCTGCAAATGTGCTCTTGTCTGATTTGGCAATTTTTAAAACTGGTCAATCAAAAAAAATGTTTCTCAATCCGTGGGACACACTTTTGTTTTTTCAGCACATGCGAGGCATTCAACCGAATCAAACATCCTTTTAATTCATCAGTCCAATTTGAAGCAATAGCAAAAAACTTGTCAAATCTAAAACATGCCACAAACGAAAGCAGGCACGATTTCTGGAACGACTGGACTGGTATGACTGGTCCGAATTTTGTTGCCGGAAACACAGGTAGACAAGTTACCTGCGAGGCTGGACTCGACCAACATGTTTTGCGAGAAACACAAGTAGGCAGGAAGGCTTTCTTCCAGGACTGGACTCCACCAATTGTTTTGCACCAACAGCCGGTTGGCAGGTCTTCTGCTATGACTGGACTTGCCGAAAATCTATGATTTTTTGCCAGAAACCCAGGTAGACAGAATTTCTGGAACAACTAGACTCCTCGGGAAAAAATGCCAGAAACTGGACTGGTCCGAAAAATTTGCCAGAAACGCCAATAGGAAAAAAATTTGGAACCACTGGACTGGTCCGAAATTTTGCCGGAAACACAAGTAGGCAGGCATTTTGCCCCGATTGGAGTCGTCCGAACAACTTGCCTGTCACGCAGGTCAAAATGTTTTGTGGCAAGACTGGACTGTTCTCAAAAAAATTGGCAACAAGCCCACACCATTTACCAAAAAATCAAAAACTAAATGCAAAATGAAAGAATGAACTTGCAAAAATGAACGGTTTTCAAAAACAAACAAATGAATTTGCAAAAGTGACCAGCTTTCAAAAATGAAAAAAAAGTTAAAAACAACCACATTGCAGAAATGAAAAAAATGAACTTTCAAAAACAACCACATTTCAGAACTGAGAACAAAACGCAAAAAACAAAAAGAAACTGAAATCTATATGAAAAGTGCATTGTTTTCATGTTTTTTGCTTTTTTCCGTTTCTGGTTTTCCTGTTTTCGCATCTCGCTTTTTAAATGTCTGAAATGTGGTCTGCAAGTTCATCTTTTACATTTTTCATTTCTGCAACGTGGTCGGTTTTGAAAGTTCTTTGTTTCATGTTTGAAAGCTGGTCACACTTGAAAATTCATCTGTTTGTTTTTGAAAGCCGTTCATTTTTGCTAACTCATTTTCATTTTGCAATGGTTTTTTGGATAAACGGTGTGGGTTTGTTGAGTTTGCAATTCCAATTTTTTGAGGAAAAGCCGAGTCATGCCACACACGTGCGCGGCAGAGAAGTCGCTCGCACGACCCCAATCAGGGCAAAACGCCTGCCTACCTGTGTTTCCGGAAAAATTTTCGGACCAGTCCAGTCGTTCCCAAAATTTTATTTTTCTGGGTTTCTGGCATTTTTTTTCGGACAAGTCCAGTCGTTCCAGAAATGTTGTCTACCTAGGATTCCGGCAAAAAGTCAAAAATTTTCGGCAACTCCACTCATAGCAAATAAATGGTTGTTTCTTAACAAGCTGGAATGTTTGTTCGGTTTTGTAGTGTTTGGTGATTCTGTGTTTCTTGTTTTGTAAGTAAGTTTGATATGTTTAAAACAATTGTTTGTTTTCAAGTGCCTTTGTCCAAGTGAACAACAAATTCAAGTACAGGTGGCCCCCTTCAAATCAAAATGTTGATTGAAAAGGTTTCCCTTGCCAAATTCCAGGACCATGGTTGGAATCTCCCGAGTCCAATTAAGGCAATTTCATGCAATTACCAATTTGGCGGTTGCATTTTTTGGATTTTCTTCCACCAAGGAGGCTGAAAAAATGAATTAAAAATCAGACCAAGACAAAAACGGATTTGAAAATGAAACATGAAAACGAAAAAAATGAAAAATAATTGCTTTGAACCTGCTCCAGGGCCAGGCCGGCTAGGAACTTGCAAGTGTGAAGCGCCAGAAATGAGCAGACATCAAAGAAGAGCCACATCACTTGAGGTTGAAATGCCATCGCCCGATGCCCTGCTACCGACCAAAAACCAAAAACAGACGCGAATTCTTCGCTTCAAAGCATTTAGATCTGCACCTTTTCCAGTGCACAGGGAAGGATCCTTTGCTGCCACGCGACCCTCTCCCATATTATACACGCAATTCCAAGACACATGAAAATCTTCCCCTGAACTTTGCACGTGAGTTGTGTGTATGTGTGTGTGTGTGCCTGTTTGTGTGCCGTGTTGATGTCTGTGGGCGCGCCCTTCTGCGCATGTCAAGAGGTCGGCACTTGCCAATTTCACAATAGTCTCCCAGATTCCTACTTCGAATATGCATATTATGGTTTTGTTTTATATCTACACATGTGTTGATGGTTGATCAATGGTTGATACCATCGTATACTCGCCATTGATCAACCCATTGAAAATCGCCATGGCTGGACGTCTAGCCACATCCTACGGAATACATGGCTCTATCATGGGCAACTTCCTATCACTTCGTCTGCGCCCGCCTCATCCACTTGACTTGGCAGCAAGCCCAATAGCATGGCCAGCGCAAGCCTAGCTCAGCATTGCGAATGAAATGCCGCTGTGCCAAGACGTGACCTACCTATCCTACCTTGAATCCAGGTTTCGTACAAGCAAAAACTCAGCAAAACCTTCAATTGCTTTTTTCATCCCCCGTAATTGTTGATGTCATTCTATAAGCTCACACAACCCTCACTCTATAAGAAACAGTGGCGGGGGATCTTTTTCCAAGTGGCCTTCCAACGCTGTGCAAGTCGGCAACGGGACCTGAGATGGAATCGGCAACGAAGGAAGCTGAGCAAACCCCAAGTCACATCACATCGGCAACGGGGCCGCCGATTCCAAGGCCCTGACCAGCTTTGGATCCTGCGAGCACGGCAGGAAAATAAAAAACAGGATGGATGGACCCTGGATATGGCTATGGTTGAACTAAAATGAAAACCGCAGCAACCATCATTGATTGACCATTGCTTCGAACATCAAATATTTTGCTTCAGCCACCAGCTTCCCTTAATATCTGCAGCGTGTGTGGGATGCAAGAACTATGAAGCTATTTTCATTCTGCAGCTGCCTGTTCATTTGCAGCTGGAACCTGGCATTTTCATTCTCAAGAATCCGGCCCTTGGCAGCATTGGGGTTTTCATTTTTTGCGGTCGTTCCTCTCGCTTTGAATATGTCTTTCCCAAGCACCAACAGCTGGCTGGCTGCGTTTGGCCTACCGGAATGGACCGCCACATGTGCAGTCAGTGGGCTATTCGTGCCTGCATCCATCTGCCTTGTCTTGACGGTGGCTCCTGCACCAAATTCCAGAACAGTGATCCGTGTCGCCAAGCGAATGCGGGCGACAAGCCTCCGCATCATCACAAGTGTCTTTTCTGATCTCCTCCCACACAACTGGTTGCTCCGCTTCAGCGCAACAAAGGTGCTGCACATGGTGCTTTGCGAACTCCTTCTTGTCTCCTCCATCATGTCCTCCAGCAGGTGGATGAAAGAATCTCGTTCTTTGAGCAGGCCTGCGCCCTCAAAGAACGAGATTCTTTGATCCACCTGCTCCTCGTGCACACATAGTCCATGGTCCATTGGCCTTCTTGTGATGATCAGCCGAGCGCCCATCCTGATTTCAAGGCGGTCTACACAGTCCTAATCCAACTCGATCTTGACACCGCACAAAATCCCATGAGGATTTGAGGTCTTCCAGGGCAGTGCCTTGCCTTTGGCCAAGATCATTGAATTCATGGCGAGCATCTCCAGCCTTCGAACTGGGGCATTCTCCTCAGCTGCACTGGTCTTGTTCATCACAATCTCCTTTTTGGAATGTCAGTGAGTAGAGGCTCGCGAGCCTTCAAGCTCACAGTGACATTCCAGAAACACAAGACCAGTGCTGCTGAGGAGACTTTCACGCTCCAATATGACTTTTGTGCTCATCCAGCTTCATGTTGATCTGGGTGCTTCTCATATCCTCCCAATGAGTCGACTCTCCACACACGCCTTGACCGCCGCCGAGGACTTTGAGCAGGTGCTGAGCGATGCACATGGCTTTGCAAGGAAAGCTCGCAAGCGCCAGTCTTCCATGCAAAGCCTCCGGCTTTCCATGTGCATCGCTCAGCTTGACAGCCTTCCAGGTGTATTTCTTAAATTCTGCAAGCTCCTGCGACATGTCTGCAGTGGAAGAGCCTGGTAGGATGGCCAACATCGCCTCAGCATCCTTCGGGGACCAAGGGCAGCTGGATGGCATCCTGCGAGGCGTGTGCGCCTCACTCTGCTTCTGCACATTGTCTCCGAGAAGGTTCTCAATGAAGTCCACGTGCTCCTTGAGACTGGGCCATTCGGAGCACACCGCCCGCTGCTCCTTGTCGAGGCCAAGGTGGAATTTCCAAAGCATCTGCACCTTCATCTCGACGGTGCCCTTGCAGGGCGAATTCAACGCTTTCAGAAGTTTTGAAAGCGTTGAATTCGCCCTGCAAGGAATACAGCGGTAACCGTATGGCTGCGAGATTGTCTACGACGAGCAGTTTCAGAACTACTATGCTGGTGTTTGTGTTGCGGTCTCTGTCTCTGCCTGCCGCCGTCGCTGTTCTTGTCAGTTGTCATGGTCACTGGGTTGCTGATCTGTTGCACTTGGGTAACAACTGTCGTGGCGCTGCTTGCTGATGGCTTTTTTGAAGCGAAAACCGGCTGCACCATTCTTTTAGTAGTTTCCGGAGAGCTCAACGCCAACGTGCAGAAAGCAGGTCAGCAAACGCGCAAATAGCTGGGTAGAAAGCCCTTGAACCCAAATCCTTACTCGCCATCGTCCACAACCTGCTGGTTACATCTGGTTGCCCAAGCGGGCAGCACATGTTCCGCGTCCGCCATCAGCTCCATGTCGCTGCGCAAGTGGGAAAACCCAAAAATTGGAGATGCTTTCGGATGAGAAGAGCAATGCACCAGCAACAAAAGCACAAGAGCAAAAGTAAGGAATTTTCAAAAGCAAAAGCTTGAGCTGGAAATTCTGAAAATACTGTTCACGTAAAAGTTTGGTTGCTGCGGGAACAAGCCCAAAAGCGAATAAAAAACATGAAATTACTCGACCGTAATACGACCATGCCTGAATATGCTGAACATAGCGGCACGAAGAACGACCAGTCACGGCAGCGAATCAGGGTCCTATGCCCATTGCAGCAAGCAACCCCACATCTCCCAGAAGAATGTGAGCATCCGCTTCCCTGGCGTCGCGAACCAAAGGAATGCACTTTATGGAAAAGTATTGAAACCTTCCTACTTCCGTGCTGGTTTGGCCATGTTTGACTGTCTTTGACCTATGCCTTCGGTGGAAATGGCGCGACTTCACTAGGCCAGGCCAAGCCTCGAAGTCAGCAACACGCTGCTGGCACGCAGGTCATCGTGGAACAGGCCTCGGTCAAGAGTCTTCAGAGAACTTGCACTGAGAGTCATAAGAGTGCAACAAGAGCAGCAGCAACAACAACAAGAAGTAATTACAATGGATCCTTTTTGGCAACGATCTTGATGCTAAAGCACCTGATTGTGATCATGGGGAAGATGGAAGCGGCACTCAGTGCATGCAAGTCTCCACAGGAGTGGCAATGAACCAATGCTGCCAGAACTTGGGCTATGTAACGAGCACCTCACCAAACGAATCACAGCAGCATTACTCAATCAATCTCAATCACATCCACCAGTATGATTGGTCAGCTGGAAACGACCAGCCAAAAAAGAATGCTTTTCATGAGATGGTTGCTGGTCCTCCAGTATGAAAATCTGCAAATGCAGGCGAAGTCGCATGTCTCTTCCTCAAGAACCACCTCATCAGCTGCCAACCTGCAACGATGCTTGTCCCGTAGCAATGGTAATCCAATGCAAATCCCATGGTATGCCGATGCAGCGAAGCGAAGGCGCCGCTTTTTCCCCGTCAGCTGCCAGAAGTCAAGCGCTGAAAAACGTAGGTGTCGCCCGCAATGGTGTGAGTCCCTGAGTATGGCACGCCTCAGATCAAGCAACAGCTGATCAAGTGGCGAACCAGAGTTGTTGATCATGGGGCAGAAGGCCTTAAGAGCCAGTTGTCCTGGTGCGGATCCCCTTTCTGATTTTCGTGGCCACTCAGCTTGGTTGATGTGTGGTTGCTTGCTTGGCATTAGTACCATGGCTACTTAATTCCTGGATCAACAAAAGATGTTGATGATCAATGGGAGATCCATATCCTGATAATATCCCTGCTCCTCTGACTTTGGATTTTTGGCAGCCTGAGACCTTCAGTGCAACTGCGCTTTGCCTCTTGGACAACTGCCACAAAAACAAAAATGGCTTAGTGTCCCTGCACTGGACACATTAACCAGCGATTTTTGGTCAGGGCATCACTAACCAAGACTAAAACCACCAACAAACCATCATACAATTATCATTGAATCATCGTTGAAAGATGATCTAGCTACCCGGTGACAAAGGTGTTGAAGCATCGTTTAGCGTAATCATTGTTTTCTTCCGATGCCGGGTTGACTTGTGCAGCTTGTCTCTGACCTTTGCAGAACTTGCATCGAGAGTACCGTTTGTTATGCTCGCAAATGCTCCTCCCTCCACATGCTGCGCACTTGCTTCTTTCACATTTGTGGGGGCAAAAGTCGAGTTGGTTAAAGCTGTCCAGCTTTCGTGGGCGACCATCAACGGGAAGCCATGAGCACCTCCTTCCCAGATTCTTGGTGCAAGCATGATGGCCATCTTGTGGCACCAAAACGTACATGATTTTGTTCTTGGGGTGGTGCCAAAACCAAGTGCTCGTCATGGTCTGCTCGCATTCCGAGCACTTCAAGGTGACACCGTTGAGGCCATCTTCGCAAACTAATTCCAACTTCCTCACTTTGATATTTGGCTGGTAATATCCGTCCTTTACGCTCCTCTTGTCCTTGTGCATCATTACCTCGCGTTTTGCAGCCTTACCAGGAACACCAGGAACAGCATCCGCAGGCGCCAGCCGTAAATCCTGATTGGTGCCTACTAAGGCTGCCAATGTTTGCCATTGGTCTACTGCCAACAAGCGCCGGCTGTTGAGGCTACTCGATGGATTGTCAGTAGGTTGGTTCTGGCTCAGATTTTTCAATGCTACCAGCTGGGCGATGTGCTGCAGTGCGGCATCCACCAATTCATACGTTGTGCTGTCGCTCAAATCCAGAAGCTCCAAGCAATCGATCAGCAACTTCCGCACCTTCTGCTGCAACCCGGCGTTTCGGGACCCGGCCACCGCAGAAGCATGTCCAGTGCCGCCGTCAATTACAATGGTGTCTCCGGGGGCATGCAAAAACCCTGCCAGCTTCTTCACCAAGCTACAAAGGGCTGTGCCATCCATCTCATCTCCAGCAAGCTTAGCGGCATTTAGCCTTTCTTCAGCTCTCTGCAACATCTGAAACTGTTCTTCCAGATTGGCATTCTGGAATCTGTTCATGTTCCGCTGCAGTTTCCGTTGCGCAGCTGTCGGTTCCAGACCCCTTTTGAGTGGAATCTTTGGCTCATCAGCTCGTACTTTGAGATCTGCAGCTTCTCCATCTGTCCACAGACAGGTCATTGCAGCAGATTCCGGACCTACTTCTGTTTTCGCATCACTGGCTGCGACTCGCAGATCCACCACTTGCCCACCCTCTGCCAGTGCAAAGGTCACGGCATCTCCCACCTTGAGCCCCTGCGGAGCCGTGGCAAACGGCCACACGGCTTCGCAGCTGGATCCATCGGGATGAGGGTGCACTGAGCGCAGGCAACCGCCACCATGGTAGTGCAGCTGGCAGACGGTGCCCTTCATGGCACTGGCATCGCACTTTGGCGATGCAAAATGGAAAGCTCCGGTGAGATCGTCACATCCCCAAATTTCTGGCCATTTAAGGTCATGATCCTTGGATATCATTCATCATCAACCTAAATCAAATGCTATCGGCCACTCATTGTCGGTGGTTGACCATACTTAGCATCTTTGCTGATCATAAGCAATGCTACCCAGGACTGCCCCTCACTAGTATTCGTCATCAACTAATTATATACTGTTGATAACCACTCCTTGGATCTTGGCCATGAACGAACCACTACTAGGTGGATCCTGGAAGGAATGTTTGATGATGTTTGGGGGGCTACCAAGGCAGTGCCACTGCCCCTTAGGGGCTGCACTTTTCTGTCCCGAAGGTGCGGAACACCTCACCTTACCTTATCTTGCCTCACCTTGCCTCACACCTTATCTGCTTTACCCAACCAACCGGTGACAGGTTCTCTTTGTGCAGCTTTGCCGCCAGCTTTATGCTGCGCTTGTGGCGCTGGCTGCGCTGGCTGCGCTGGCTGCCCTGGTTGCCCCGGCTGCCCTGGTTGCCCCGGCTGCGCTGGCTGCCCTGGCTGTGCTGGACGCCAGTTCTGGGACGCTGGCCTTGGTGTCAAGGCAGCTGCTCACGAGTAAAGAGAATTCTCGTAGAGATTACTTTGTGAATAGATCAATTTTGTCTTCGCGTATGAGCAATCTATCACGTAATTACATTGATTAATTTTTTCACATAGATTCTATATAGAGTTCAATAGCGCTAAAGACAAACTTCAAACAACACATAATGAAGAAAATGGGTAACTATAATCTTGTCAATTAACAGCGGTAGTTTTTGTCCATGTGGGCCTAGACTGCGTCTACAGACAAATGCATTTACCAAATCATGATAATTGTGCAATGCTGGGGTTCCAAAACGATGGCAACTTGTTGCACCCTCATTTCAATGTTGAAGGGAACAGCTGCCCAAAGCCAGAACATGAATGGTGTTTTCTTCCCAAAGGCCGGCAGAGACCCAAATATTCCATCAGTATTGACAGTGGGGGTTGGCAACCTTTCCCGGCTGATTCTTCAAGATAGCTGCTTGCAGAGAAGAACCCAATACAATTAGTTAATCTGTTTTTGACAGATTCGTCAAAATGTAGATGTATGGAAAAGCGAGAAACGAGAAAAAATGTATGTATCTGTATATGTGTCGATCTGTCGGTCTGTCTGTCTGTCTGTCCGTCTGTCCATCTATCTATCTGTCGATCTATCTATCTATGTGTCTATGTATCTATCTGTCCACAATCTTATCCATCGATATCTTTACGCTCCAGTATCAAAACCTGCGCGCGTCCCTATAGCACAGACATAGGTATACCTCTCAGTGTGTATGCCTCTGAGTCTTGCGCGTGTGATTGGGTTAAGTTGGACACAAACAAGTTAGCATCTCACTTTCACTTCGGGCAAGGCCAGGGCGAGGTCCAAACCAGCAGCAGCAACGAAGCAGCGCAGCAGTAGAAAAGGAGTAGATACAAGAGTTGAAGATTAAATCGTGATTTGATTCTTTATATTCTACCTACAGAGATCTTTTCGCTTGCAGCACTTAATTCTCTGGGATTTGCCTTGCCTGATTTGCTTCTAAGGGGGGCGTGTTGCGCCATGAAATCTTGATTTATTTTTCTTGATTGAGTGACACAAGAACTCTCAAACTCGAAGCTTCGAACAGCCGGCATTTCAGATTCTCTGAACCTTCTTGAAACCTATCCTTGATAGAGAGGCTCTTTTATTTCTAGTTTCACCATCTGCCTATCCAGGCAGCCCCCCCAAAAAAAAACAAATTTCATTCCGTTCGACCTTGAATTATAAATTCAGGACCACGATTCGTCAATTAAATCTCGCTTTAGTTCCTTTTGCTGGAGCGCGTTATTTCATATATGTGATGAGGAATTAAGTTGCGATCTATGTTGAATTAACTCTTGTCTTGTCTTCACTCCCTTCCGTGCAGCAGTGCAGCAGTGCAGTTTTGATATAAGTTACGCCTCAGCTAGGACATGTGTTTCATGAACATGGACTTTTCGGGATGCAATTTTCATTATCACTCTTCATATGATCATTCTTTTTGGTCCAAAGGGAATAGTCATCTATCAACACGATGGTATTCAACAATCTGACAGCCAGATCACGGACAAATAGCCTACCAATCCACAACACCGTTCGAACAGGAAACACGGCACCCTTTCCGTCTGACACAACCCCCGACCACATGATCCACATGGCTGAGCTGCAGCCTAAACATTGCCTCACGATCTGTTCTTGGAGGTGTCTTCCCCTGACAATTGGGTTGTTGAATGGACCTGTATGGACCTGTTGGATGTTTTTGTCCCCGGTGAATGACCTGTTTGCCCCGGTGAATGACCTGTTTGGTTGGACGCTTTGCCCATGAAAATCGTAGCGCCCAAGCTGCAGCGTCGAGCTCCGCAGCGGCACCGCCTGATGCGGCAGCTGCATGGGCCCGGGGCGAGCTCCAAAGGGCGGAGGCACCAGCTGCGTCCCGGGCTGAGCACCTGGGACGTGGATGTCCACAGGAGCGGTTGAAAGCATGGGATACTCATAGGATACTCATCGACTTAAGACTTAAGAAGCTTACAAGACTTGATACTTAAGTAGTTAGACATGTTAGATTTATAAGCAACCAAGAAAAAGCATCGATACTTGCACTTCACACTGAGTCAATGACTTGTAGAGGATTCTAAATGGATTCAGTATAGCGAACGAGTTCATAATTGGTTGCCTTTCTCTCCGGTCAAGCTGCTCATGGCTGCGAAGCGTGCGTGGCTTCCAGCGCAGCTTCCACCCATGGTTCCGATGGGGACACTCTTGGCCACCGCCTGCTGCAACGCAGCAGTGGCACCAGGGCCAAGGTGATGCAGCTGCTGCTGCAGCTGTTGGAGGTTCCTGGGGCGCGACGGTGCCCTTGGGAGGAGCCATGCAGCCTGTGGATGCCTGTGGGCCCTGGTGCAGCCTGACCCGGTGCTGCCATGCCACTGAGAGCTCTCCACTGGCTGCATGTCAATCTGCATTGAAGGCATGCCTCGGCCAAACATGGCTCGGCCACACGGATTTCCGACGTCTTTTGTCTATGCTTTACTGATTATTTCGAGGGGGAAGAAAGATAAGACAACCCCAGGCAGCCTGGCACCAACGTAGTGGAATGGTCCCATATGACACTGCCAAGTCTCGGTCGCGCACAGGGCTCCGTGTCAGGCTCAACTGCTCGGGATGCGAAGTCAAGTACTCGATACACTTCCTGGGCGTGGGATGCTCGGCACAAAGGTCCTGGCACATCCTGGCACCCTTTTCTCAGGTCCTCCATTCTTTGACTAAGAATCCTGCCTTCACATGCCTTCACAATCCTTCAGATGCCTGCCCTGGAGATTACCTCCTCGTGGGCGCCTCCAGCTAATCATTAGCACCTCCAATCTACTCATAAGCGCCGCCTCCATTAGACTGAACTCGGCACCACTTGTTTGCTCCTGTCAGCCTCTCAAGTCTCCTATGTCAAATCTGTCTATGTTTCACTGCCCTGGTCGGGTGGGGTGGCCGATGATTGATGATAGTTTTTATCATCGTTGATGCTGGTCGATGCAATCAATGATGGTGTATGGTTCCTATGTTGGTGCACTACCTAGCTCATTGCTTGCGTACTTGACATGTGTTCTGAGCCATCGAATGCCTGGATCAGCACTTCTCCAGACAAGCCTCTGATTCAATATGTCTAAAGGTGTGTTCACTTGGGCAGCGAAGCGCAGAAAGTCATGGACGTTCTGAGAGTCAATGACCTCAGGATACAACATCGATAACCAATGGACCAAGGGTGGGACTGAACACATCTAAAATCATCTGCGTCCCGAACTTTACAGAAACAAATGCTTGAATCTGCACAGCGCATCACAGTACCACAAGCTGCCCAGGGACTATGCTTTCTTGGCATGATCGTAGCAACGGCTGAAGTTCAAAACGCTGTGCCAGTTGCAGCAGAGCCTCTGCCTCTGCAAGTCACAAATTGTCGGGATCCATTCCAGTCCAGTAACAAAGGAGTTGCATGAAACTGCAACATGATCAAGAGGTTGAGGTGACACCTTATCTATCATAGATGATCATTGTTGACTATTGACAATATATTAATGGCTGATGATCTTCTGACGAAGGTTTACGCTTACCACTTTCCAATACTGATGCTTGCTGGGTAGTGCCGTAGACCCAGTGGGAAGTCGCCGGAGGGCAGCTGTACAGCCCCAAATCGGCTCTTGTGTGTCGGTTTTCCGTCCTCTGTGCAAATGTTCCATTTGTTTTTGCCGCGGCGTTCAAGGGTTTGACACAAAGCTATCTGCACACACCAACATGCACAAAGAGTCTTCTGTTAGCTTCCTGATGCTTTGTGACTGAAGTCACTGCACTTCACCGCCTCCTGCGGCGACAAATCTGCAGTGAATCTGCTGTAGATCTGCTGGAGCAGAAGCTGCCTGCAGCCACACTGTGAATAAATCACCAATCTCAGTTCCAAGTTTCTAAGACCTGGGAGTTGGCTGCTAAACTGGGCTAACAATTGTCAGTAGTGGTCACGGCTTGACAACAATCAGTGCATATCAACGCTACCCAGCCAGTTATGCATATGGGTTCCAGTCCCTTTTGGCTCCAGATATGGACATGCCCGGGATGGATGATCAAATCCCAATAGATCAGCAACTAGCGCGACTGCCAATACTGATCTATCTGCTCAAGTGAACGATTCCCTTCATGACAAAGCCAGGTCTACCCCGCAAAAGGTCCATCATATGTACAGCACATTGACGAAGGAATTGAGGGCATTGGTGTTGCTGCTAAGACCCTATCAAGTCACAGACTAGGCAAAATGCTTGGCAAGACCTGAGTAGGAAGAAAACGAGAGCCAAGATGACCGCAAGTATTTGTTGTGTAAAATTCGCTGTCCCTGAGCGGCTAGGCAGGAACCATCGTTGGTCTGCAGCTACATAAGCATTTATACGCTCAGCATAGGTATGCATTCCAAGAGCATGCCCAAATTTCACACAAACATTTTTTACACAAACAGTTGTTCATCAACGAGTTTGCACACGTTTCACAATTGACAAATCCTGTCAATGACCTGCTCTTGACACCCCAATCACCACTTTATACAGAGATCTTTGGTCTTCTCTTCAGCCACCAGCCCCACGCGCACGGCTAATCTTATTTCGTGAGATTCTCACTTCGTTCGCGGCTGGCTTTTGCAATCAGGGAATCAGAACAGAATGGGATTGCCACATGTACGGCCCACATCTTCAGAAAAAGAAACGCGATTGAAAAAGGTTCACCTATGCTTCTCGAGACTTACTTATTCTCTGATTCTGCTTGTTCTGAGTTGTCCCGGCAGCCAATGGAACACCTGACCGGCAGCTTCGTATCAAGCTACAGCGTTCGAGTCTTCACATGCGGCCTTAGCTCTTTGATCAAAGAAAGCTGAAGCCACCCATGGCCACCTAAACATTTCAGCGACCTTGCCCGATGCTTCCTGAAACATGGCTTCTCAAAAGATCTTGATGGAAGGGGTTACAGTACCTTCCAAAGGGTGTCCAAATGGCAACAAGATGGTGGGGATTCTGAGTTGGCTTCACGTGTGCTGCAGCCAAAACACAACTTCACGGTCGAAACACCTTCTCCGAAGAGGCGTGCCAAAGCCGGAGCAAATCGTTTTAGCACGGCCCGGTGCACAGGAACTTTCCTCCGATGATCACAAAACTCCACAAGTGTCAACATGTGTCAACTAGTAGCACTTGATTTTCACGCAAAGGCTGCTCGGCACAGGAATTGCTGAAAGTTCGAATGGATTCAGCTTTTGCGATGAGCAGCATCCTGCCAAACAGTGCCAAGGAGCGTTCCATCCATCTCCACCATGAACTCAGCATCTGCAGATGCTTCGTCACTCAAGAACAAGTCTAGCCTTATTTCTGCGCAGGGCTGTGACCAGGGAAGCTAGATCTGCTTTTCGTCTGGAATCAGCTTTGCGGGTAATGATTGTTTTGTGAAGGTTTGTTGAAGGCCGACCTTTTTAGCCGAGATTGGCACTATACGGCCCCATCATGAGCCCAACATATGCCTAACATGTACATCATGCACCCTAGATGGACCCAACTTCGCGAACATGGAGCGAACCCGGGCCCAACAAAAAGGCCAAAATAGACCCAACTTCATCAACATGATCGCAACAATGGCCCGAAATCAACGTGCCCAACATAAGAACCATAGCTTGGCCCCAATATCGAACAACATAAACCTAGCATGGCACGCGACAAATCCCACGGTGCGGGCTCACCTATGTAGCCGTGGAGCGGCGCAAATATCAGAACTCGAATGAACAGCTGAGGAAACAAACAAGAAACAAAAGGTCTCAGCATGGCTCAGTGACAACGAACTAAATACATGGCATTTGTCCGACAGGTGCTGTTTGCAACGGTAAGAGCTGCGTCTTGCTTGGTCGCCATGGACCCCCGAGCATTAGTTCAAGTGGCTCAGTGACAACACGTCTGTCAAATTGTGATGACCCATCCTGCGTCTGCAGAGCAAACCCTCAAGTGTCAAAAATGCGGTCAGCAAAATGCCGAAGAAAAATCATGGAGAACTTTGTGGGAAACACAAGTTGCACATCTTCTCTACAACCACCAATTTGTGTCCACTCCATGGCTTCACAAACTCCGTCACCCGTGTCCATGGCGCGGTTCCGCTGCTCCCTGGACATCTTGAAGATGCTGTGATCCATGAAGTGCTCTACATCATTCGCACGGCCCTGCGCTCACAACTGTCAAACTGTTTGAATTGCCCCATGGATGTCAATACAGTTTGAAAATGTTTGAAATACATGTCATATGTCTCTCTCTAGTAGTTTCAAACTGCCAATTATATACAATTTCGTTGAAATCGTTTCAGATGTCATCAGATGTCAATACATGCCAAATGTCATGTCACATGCATTGTCCTCAACATTTCATGATGTCCTGTGTGCGTGTTCCCCTTGTAAGAGTACACGCCCGAGTTTGAACATGCTCAACTCAACATCTCCAAGTGTCATCGCAACAGGGCAGGGAACGTAAAGCAGCGGGCCTGCTGATAAGCTACAACTCCCGACGTCTCCAAGCCATACACCACGCGGCCATTTGGCCGCGGACCCAGCAAAAGTGGAGGCAGCTGAGACCAGCGAGACTGTTGGATGTTATAGCCTTGGCTGTGAGCGAAAGGTTTTGAGGACACCACCGTGGTAGTGACAGTCCCAGTGGCAATATGCATTCTGCGTGCCCTCATCGCCACCAAAAATGAAGATCTG
Source organism: Symbiodinium kawagutii (assembly GCA_009767595.1). Taxonomy (NCBI): domain Eukaryota; class Dinophyceae; order Suessiales; family Symbiodiniaceae; genus Symbiodinium; species Symbiodinium kawagutii. Next base: position 161,559 of record VSDK01023941.1, read on the forward strand.
GTCATCAAACGCCACTGCGTGATGGCCTGACATGGCCTGAGCTGCAAATGTGCAGTCTGCACGACTTGAGGGCACACACCACCTCTGAACTGCCCTACCGCTGCTGCGCACAGTGCAAATCCTCTTCGAATCTCTTCGAGCTTCTGACCGGCGGTTTTTCCGGGGACATTTTCGCAACCTCTTCCCAGCGGTGCTCCTTCCAGGGATCGAGGCCAAACTCAGAAACGGCAAAAATTGATAACATAGCAGGAACATGCCAGAACTTGTTTTGGAGCACCATTCCACCCATCAGTTGAAAACCTTTGCAACCTACACCTTCGACACTGCTTGCCACGAGGTTGACACGCCGTATCTGCATCCGTATGCGTATTATAGACGGTGAATGGTGCCCTGTGTAGCCAGGCTTGCTGAGGGCACCAAGCTCAGAAAGCTTCAAGAGCTGGAAATGTATGCGCTGTGCCGGCAGTTGGTACGAACGGGTGTGCAGCCCTGCTGGCATGTTGCACCCTGGACTGGGCCACTGCCAATTGAAACACGGGCAGCAAAGGATGAACCTCTGGGGACGCTGCATTTCAGTAGTGATTGAACCTTTTTTGGCTGTTCTGATTGGCGAAGCTGGTGGTGAGGACATCAGTTCTGGACTGAATTTTGCGTGCGCGCTGGGGCGACTCAAATGTTGAAAGCGTACTTACTACCTTGGCGACCCAAGTTCTGGACAAGTCCAGTCTTCAGGTCAAGGCAAGGGGTCGCTTTCCAAAATGGAACCAAACTACCTCAGCCACATGGTCTCCCCTTTTTCAGAGTTGTTGAGGGTCACTGTTTAAACGGATGCGCATACTTGCAAATAGCCTCCCCCAACCTTCCCAAAATACATTATTTCTGAGAGGTCAACCAATCAATCGGATGCTACAAATCATTGGGGTTCTGCAAATGTCGCTGACGCCTCGAGATCGAAGCTAAAGAGGCTGCTGGTGGCTTCACCCCCCCCATCCTGCCAGTTTCGAACCACCCGGCAGCAGGGGTGAAATTTGGGATAGTACTGCTGCATCTCAAAGCATTCCAAGCTTGTCCGGGATGAGGAAGAGCCAGATTTGGGTCTGTGCCATGGCATGCCTCCAAGGACTGAGGGCTGAGCTTCACTTGCAACGAAGCCACCGAAAATCCAGGCATGGCGGTCATAGACAACACACGACTGGCCTCAGCACCGGGAGAAGGACGAAAGCTGCTCGGACCAGTGCTCCCGACCTTTCTGGTGACACTTCTTGTGAACCCGACCCAGTCCCTTTCTTCCGCTGCAAAGCAAGATATGAAATGGCGGGCTTCTAAGTGCTTCGTGCGCGTCAAGAAGTAGCGCCACAAATTCTGACTCCCAATCCCATCCGGGCCCACGGCCAAAACGGCATCCAGAATAGGCATGGTGAGGATTCGTGGCTGGAAAGGTACCTTCGTACCTTACAGCTCCGGCTGACTGCTTTGCCATGCTTTGCCATGCGTCACTATGCTTGGCTCTGCTTTGCCATTACATCACAGCCTTTGAGGACTTGTGTCCCTCACAACCGTTGGCTACGCATTTATGTCAAGCAGCTCAACTTCGGTCCAAACACGTTCCTCCAAGCCTGGGTCGACCGCGACGATGTTCGGAAGTCATTTTTGCGCATGGCTCAACTTGCAAAAAAATATGCTTACAGTAATCTGATGTAATCTGCACCTTTTGATATGCAGAGATGATGAAAGAGGATGAAGAGAAGCAATGGAGTCAGGCAGGAAGGTCCCCAGGGAGGGATGCGTGACAGACCATGGTTAAAAATTGCCAAGTGTCTGAAGCAGTAAACGAAAGAACCTGTAGTGTCGCCAGGAAAGTGCTGGAGACCACATAGGAAGAATAGACCTCGATCAGGGGCTTATCATTCCATGCAATAAACAAATCCATTTGGGGTCTTGACAAACGAAGCCCAGAAGATTCTCAACGTGGGTACAACTGTGACCAACAAGAAGTTGGCTTTCTGATAGCCTCATGCGTTGGCGGATGGGCACCATCCATCACTATCTGACTGTGTCCTGTTGGAGCTGTCCATCAATGGCCAGGTAAGGGGAGATCCATATGGATAAACTCTGTTGCTGTGGTCAGAGACAGTTGAGCCATGAGCTCACAGGATGCCATAAGAATAGAGCACATTCAATTTCAACCATGAGTAGCTGGTGAATTACCCTTTTTGTGGTCGGGACTGCCCAACTGGCGGTGAGCCGCCTAACCACCAAATGCAACTACCAACCCGGAAGGCAGCCGCAACCAACGCAGGGAAGAGACCTTGAAAATGGAGGAAAAAGGTCAGAAAGCACTAGCGATTCACTATCTCAAAGATGTGAGGGTTGTGGCTCTATGGATTTCGAATTACCATTTGTGCACACCCTCTGAAACCCCAGTGTTCAAGCTACCGACCAACTTCCTGATGTGCTCATCACTATCAAGCTTTTACCATCAATGAACCTGTCATGAAGCCCATCGACCCATCAGTAAGCCTTTCATTTTCTCCCATTTTTCCCTGTTAAGTAACCATTACTATTCTATTAACTACTATTAGTGACGATTATCTAGAAATTAACCAATAATCATTAGCTTACTATTATCCGTAATTGGGTATTATTAATTAATAGTTACTATTCTACTATTAGTTATTAGTTAACCATTATTAGTAATTGGGTATCATTAATTCATCAATAGTTACTGTTCTCCCACCTTTCCGCCTCGCCCCAACCAAGGCACTGCTGCCGTAAGGCGCCAGACTGAAGCCGTGGCGCTTCTTGGGAGCGATGCCAGCTTCCACCAGCTTGGAGCGAGCCTGGCGCGCCAGCGCGTCCGGGGACATGACGCGACCTATGGTGGTCAATGGTGGTCAGTGGTCATTCGAATGGTCCTACGAATCGTGAGTACTGGCTGGTGAGTAATGACGGCAAAAAAATGTTTGTCAAGTATCATTAGGAACAAAAATTGCTTAGGAACTATTATTAGTAAGGATTAGTCACAGGAGATGATAGCCAACAAGGGACCGACACTGAGCTATGTTTAAAATCATTTGCCAACCGACCCTTGGGTCGAAAATGTGGGGTCTCCAAAACTTGCCAGCGCGTGCCTTGTCGTTGTTGGTGGCAGAAACAAAGAGAGGTTCAGGTGCTGGGTCACTGTCTGGAGCTGCATCCATGCTGTAGACCTGCACCGTGCTGGCATCACAAACTTGTCCTCAAGTGGCGGTTTCTGAAAATAGGGCTACCTCCAACATGGTTGGTCTACGACTAGAGATACTTAATATTGGATGATTACATTTTATTACCATAAATGACTATTAGTGATTTGGGGGTACCACTATGACTTGAGAAACCACGTAGCGATGGAACAACATCCACTGAATGAAAGGCTTCGTCAAACTGCACATTGGATTGTTTCATTCCTGGCGACGCTGGCCTCATAGCGATGATCAGACCCCCAAAGCAGCGGACAATGGAGGATGCAAACCTGTCAAAGGCATTGCAGCAGCAAGAGCTTTGTGAGAGACTTGTGACGGATTTTGCCTTTTTGACGGGATTTTTTCGGCATTCTGTACTTGGTGGCTTTTAGATCCCTTGCTTATGGAACACTAAAAACCTAAGTTAGTGAATATAAGCCATCCAGTATACCACCATCGCTTCTTGGTTTCCTTTCTTATCGGAATGCTTGTGGCAGTGGCAGCGCAGCGACCTTCTCTGGATTCGCTGGCGACTGCACTGCCGCATTCACACTGAGCAAGGGCAGCTCTTCAGCCTCGAAGCGAGGCGCATCAGCCACTGCTGATGGCTGATCGCTGTGTCAGCGGAAGTTGCGATCCATTTGCTCCACTTACTTCCACTTACTTCCCCTTACTTCTACTTACTTCCACCTACTTCCCCTTACTTCCACCCAGTCCACTTCGAAATCGGGAAGTGACGTGCAAATTGGGAGCTCCACTAAACAAGCTTGATTATCGAATAGGTCACGGCCAAATTGGTGTCTATTTCTCTCTATCACCAACAAACATTCAGTGTAATCATGGTTCATGATAGCGATACTGTGAGTGATACTGTGGGTCTTTATCTCAACTTTGTCAAACACAATCCTTCAAGAATGTTCAGGAATTATGGATCAATTATCAGGACATCACGCAGCACTCTTTCATCCAAAGGCTGGTTGGATCTCTCGCCTGCTTTAGTCTTTACATGCAGGCATCCATGGAAAAGGCCAGGCCCAGTGACGAAGGGCCCGGGTGGTATGTGGGAAAAGCTTGAGAGTGAGATGAACATGAAGCATTCTGTCCTAGGTTCAAGGACATCACGCAGCACTCTTTCATCCAAAGGCTGGTTGGATCTCTCGCCTGCTTTAGTCTTTACATGCAGGCATCCATGGAAAAGGCCACTCATCCCATACTTTCCACACTCAAGCCGTCTACCAAAGGCCTGGCCAACTTTGTGCTGGAATCTTGGAGTCCAGCAGGAACAAGCTTCTCCTGAGAACTGTTGGGTACTGTTCCAAGAGCTTCTCGATCCGGATTTTGGCCTGGCTGTTCAGATGGTAAGTGTGGGTGGCTATGGTGATCTCCTGCAAGTACACCTCCATCACTTTCGCTGACAGCCATCTGCCTCTTCTGCGCACGAACTCTGGGTCTTCAAACTTCTGCAGCAAAAACGTGGCGCCCCCAGCTCGAAGTGAGGCAAGGTCGTAGGGTACCGGGCCTGCTCCTCGAGTGGTGGGAAGACCAAGTGCTTTCTGCAGTGAAGAAAACCTCCTACGCAGAGCCGAGGGAGAGAGGTTCCATAACCTGTCATCTTGTGAAAGCGAGCCAAAAACTGCTTGAAGCAAGGCAACAACGTCCGCTGGGTCAATCCGAGCTGACTGGTGCCGAGCTGCAATCCCCCTGATCTTGGGCTGGTGGATCAGTACCAAAGCATAGGCTTGACCTGGAGCTCCGTCTCTAGGAAGGATCAAGTCCTTTCTTCGCGCAGCCAATGCTTCTCCGACCCTCATCACACCAGCCCATGTCATCATGAATAGGGCCGCCTCACGTGGCCAACCCCAAAGCAAAGCCAGGGTGCAAGTCGCCAGCAAGATGCTGACTGGTAGTGCCGGGTGATGCGTCCTGGGTTCGTCTGCTGCCCACGCGAATGCTAAATCCCAAGCAGAAATCATCTGCCTTCGTAGGATAGGTCTGCGAGCTGCTATCCCGTTGATCGTCTCTGCATACCTGCCATAAGCCTTTCCAGCATAGTACAGATCCTTCCCGTACGTCACCAACCATTCGCAGATCTTCTCGGGGTTTGGGGTTTCAGCATCAACCAGGCTCTCCATACTGAACCCGGCGGTTTGAACCAGCCAAGCCCCAAACTCATCCAGCAGAGCATCACGTCGGCTACGTGTTTGAGCTTTGACAGCCCGTCCTGGCACCAGCTGAACTCCGGACCTGCGCTCCGCACGATAGAGCTCATCTTTTCCAGAGGCAGCAAGTGGCATGGCATGAGTGGCATGGGCAAGCGCGACCAGGGCAAGGGGCTGCGGTCCATGGAAATTGGCTGTCCCCCTTATGGTAAATACCCCCTTAGATAATCCAACCATAAGGATCCGGCACGGCAAGGGCAAACGCAGACGAAGTCCATGGAACGCCAGACACCAACAAACAATGGCCAGAAGTCCATAGCCTAGGTAGGGGAGTGAGGAAGTCCACGCCGCACGCCAACCAGTGAAGCTGCACAGAGAGAGGAGACAAGTCCAAAACCTCGACCCAGCCGCTCCAAAACCAGCCGCACCTCCAGGGAGAGACGAGACAGGCTCACACAGAGAGACCAGAAGGACAAGGCGAATCCAAGAGGCTGCAACTCGAGAAAGTCCAGTTGAGTGAAGCTTCTGGAGAGTGCTGAAATCCAAACTCTCCGAAAACGAGATGGAGTCAGTGGCTCCAATGCGGGCTTCTCGTGATGGACCATCTGCGGTGTTCAGTCGAGTTGGAGCAAAACCAAGTGCAGGATAAAGTCCACCTGCCAGTTGCCATGCTGCTCCTTTCCTCAGTGTTGGTTGCAAAGCTCTGGCTGAGCTCCTCCCCTTTGCGTGCGAACACTTGGCGACACGGCTGTCCAGCAAAGTTATGAACCTGCAATCTCCTCCTTCCTTCGTCAGCATCTTCAGCAATGCTACATAGGCACTAGACTCCAGGATGTTTATGTGGGCAGGCTTCCTCCAGTACCATGAGAACTCCTCCCTCCAGACTCCGGAGACAAGCATGTCATTGCAAACCGCAGATTCGATACCAGCGACTTCAGGAAGGTTCTGTTCAGCTGCCCTCCTGATCCTCAGAGCTCTGTCAAAGCTCCTTGCCAGGTGGTCGGCCAGAGCTGGTGCGTAAACCGCCGAGGGTTTTGTGAACTTGCCCTCGGTTCTCACATGTGGGTGACCTCCAGGACATCGTGTCTCCAACTCTTCCATGATGATGCCCCAGCCGATCATTCTGAACTCCTTCTTGTGCGGAGAACCAAATTGGCAGGATGCCACGACAGCCTCCTCAAAGCTTTTGCATCGCAGCAGAAAACGCCAAATGCTCAACCAAGTGCCAAGCCATCTTCGAAAGCCGCGGTTGCTCACCAAGGCATGGGCATTCACAAAGTCGAGCGTACCACAGCAAGAAAAGGCACCTGAAGGCTATGACATTTCCCTGCAAGGTCTTTGGGCACTTCCTGTCGTACCCCTTTGGCTCCTTGTAGCTTCGAACTGCTGGATGTGCGGCTGCACTGAAGCTAGTGCAGACAGGCTCCACCATCAGCGCTTTCAACTTCTTGTTCTTGAGCATGTAGCAGATCCATTCGATGAGCCTGATCTCCCTGATATCATAGGCTGGTGAATCGGAGAGCTCAATTGGGGGCAGACATTGATGACCCATCTTCCCCAGGGCCTTGGTGACAGAGCCAACACCTCCGCAGACCTCCACAAAGTCGAAGATAAAGTCCAGGCTGGGGGAAGGTGCTACAGGTGAGGCGTCATACTCATCCTCCACTTCCAGGTCACCCAGGGCTCTTCGGATCTGCCGAAATGGGGGGTCAAGCTTTGTATAGGCTCCCTTCTTGTCTCCTCCCAACCACACCACCTTCGCAACCTTGGCCGGCACCTCTCGCGAAACAACTGCTCCCTTCCTCATAGAAGCATCTGTTGCAAAGAGCCTGCCAAGGTAGTCCACCGAAACATCAGTCAAGGCCACGAGCGAGAGGACACCCTAAGTCTCGATTGCTACTAAATTTAGTAATAGCAAGAATTTAGTAATAGTAAGGAATTTAGGTGCAGTACTGCTACTAAATTTCTACTATTACTAAATTTTTGGGCACCATGCAAAATGCATGTTTTTTTAAAAAAAATTCATGTATTTTTTTTGGTTGTTCCCGAGAGCGTCTGCGAAGGGTTCTTCGTAAAAAAGCAGCCGTATATAAACATCTGCACATCAACATCTTCACATCATCACATCTGCAGATCTAGATCATCACATCATCACATCTGCAGATCTAGATCATCACATCATCACATCTGCAGATCTAGATCTTCACATCATCACATCTGCAGATCTAGATCATCACGTCCTCACATCTGCAGATCTAGATCTTCACATCATCACGGTACGTTTTGCTGTGTGGTACCGTGTACGTTTTGCTCTTGGTACGTTTTGCTCTGGTCTGTTTGGCTTTGGTAGGTTTGATCTTGGTACGTTTTGCGGTCGTACCTTTTGCTCTTGGTACGTTTTGCTGCGGTACGTTTTGCTCTAGTGCGTTTGTGCCTGGTACGTTTTGCTGTGTGGTACCGTGTACGTTTTGCTCTTGGTACGTTTTGCTCTGGTCTGTTTGGCTTTGGTAGGTTTGATCTTGGTACGTTTTGCGGTCGTACCTTTTGCTCTTGGTACGTTTTGCTGCGGTACGTTTTGCTCTAGTGCGTTTGTGCCTGGTACGTTTTGCTGTGTGGTACCGTGTACGTTTTGCTCTTGGTACGTTTTGCTCTGGTCTGTTTGGCTTTGGTAGGTTTGATCTTGGTACGTTTTGCGGTCGTACCTTTTGCTCTTGGTACGTTTTGCTGCGGTACGTTTTGCTCTAGTGCGTTTGTGCCTGGTACGTTTTGCTGTGTGGTACCGTGTACGTTTTGCTCTTGGTACGTTTTGCTCTGGTCTGTTTGGCTTTGGTAGGTTTGATCTTGGTACGTTTTGCGGTCGTACCTTTTGCTCTTGGTACGTTTTGCTGCGGTACGTTTTGCTCTAGTGCGTTTGTGCCTGGTACGTTTTGCTGTGTGGTACCGTGTACGTTTTGCTCTTGGTACGTTTTGCTCTGGTCTGTTTGGCTTTGGTAGGTTTGATCTTGGTACGTTTTGCGGTCGTACCTTTTGCTCTTGGTACGTTTTGCTGCGGTACGTTTTGCTCTAGTGCGTTTGTGCCTGGTACGTTTTGCTGTGTGGTACCGTGTACGTTTTGCTCTTGGTACGTTTTGCTCTGGTCTGTTTGGCTTTGGTAGGTTTGATCTTGGTACGTTTTGCGGTCGTACCTTTTGCTCTTGGTACGTTTTGCTGCGGTACGTTTTGCTCTAGTGCGTTTGTGCCTGGTACGTTTTGCTGTGTGGTACCGTGTACGTTTTGCTCTTGGTACGTTTTGCTCTGGTCTGTTTGGCTTTGGTAGGTTTGATCTTGGTACGTTTTGCGGTCGTACCTTTTGCTCTTGGTACGTTTTGCTGCGGTACGTTTTGCTCTAGTGCGTTTGTGCCTGGTACGTTTTGCTGTGTGGTACCGTGTACGTTTTGCTCTTGGTACGTTTTGCTCTGGTCTGTTTGGCTTTGGTAGGTTTGATCTTGGTACGTTTTGCGGTCGTACCTTTTGCTCTTGGTACGTTTTGCTGCGGTACGTTTTGCTCTAGTGCGTTTGTGCCTGGTACGTTTTGCTGTGTGGTACCGTGTACGTTTTGCTCTTGGTACGTTTTGCTCTGGTCTGTTTGGCTTTGGTAGGTTTGATCTTGGTACGTTTTGCGGTCGTACCTTTTGCTCTTGGTACGTTTTGCTGCGGTACGTTTTGCTCTAGTGCGTTTGTGCCTGGTACGTTTTGCTGTGTGGTACCGTGTACGTTTTGCTCTTGGTACGTTTTGCTCTGGTCTGTTTGGCTTTGGTAGGTTTGATCTTGGTACGTTTTGCGGTCGTACCTTTTGCTCTTGGTACGTTTTGCTGCGGTACGTTTTGCTCTAGTGCGTTTGTGCCTGGTACGTTTTGCTGTGTGGTACCGTGTACGTTTTGCTCTTGGTACGTTTTGCTCTGGTCTGTTTGGCTTTGGTAGGTTTGATCTTGGTACGTTTTGCGGTCGTACCTTTTGCTCTTGGTACGTTTTGCTGCGGTACGTTTTGCTCTAGTGCGTTTGTGCCTGGTACGTTTTGCTGTGTGGTACCGTGTACGTTTTGCTCTTGGTACGTTTTGCTCTGGTCTGTTTGGCTTTGGTAGGTTTGATCTTGGTACGTTTTGCGGTCGTACCTTTTGCTCTTGGTACGTTTTGCTGCGGTACGTTTTGCTCTAGTGCGTTTGTGCCTGGTACGTTTTGCTGTGTGGTACCGTGTACGTTTTGCTCTTGGTACGTTTTGCTCTGGTCTGTTTGGCTTTGGTAGGTTTGATCTTGGTACGTTTTGCGGTCGTACCTTTTGCTCTTGGTACGTTTTGCTGCGGTACGTTTTGCTCTAGTGCGTTTGTGCCTGGTACGTTTTGCTGTGTGGTACCGTGTACGTTTTGCTCTTGGTACGTTTTGCTCTGGTCTGTTTGGCTTTGGTAGGTTTGATCTTGGTACGTTTTGCGGTCGTACCTTTTGCTCTTGGTACGTTTTGCTGCGGTACGTTTTGCTCTAGTGCGTTTGTGCCTGGTACGTTTTGCTGTGTGGTACCGTGTACGTTTTGCTCTTGGTACGTTTTGCTCTGGTCTGTTTGGCTTTGGTAGGTTTGATCTTGGTACGTTTTGCGGTCGTACCTTTTGCTCTTGGTACGTTTTGCTGCGGTACGTTTTGCTCTAGTGCGTTTGTGCCTGGTACGTTTTGCTGTGTGGTACCGTGTACGTTTTGCTCTTGGTACGTTTTGCTCTGGTCTGTTTGGCTTTGGTAGGTTTGATCTTGGTACGTTTTGCGGTCGTACCTTTTGCTCTTGGTACGTTTTGCTGCGGTACGTTTTGCTCTAGTGCGTTTGTGCCTGGTACGTTTTGCTGTGTGGTACCGTGTACGTTTTGCTCTTGGTACGTTTTGCTCTGGTCTGTTTGGCTTTGGTAGGTTTGATCTTGGTACGTTTTGCGGTCGTACCTTTTGCTCTTGGTACGTTTTGCTGCGGTACGTTTTGCTCTAGTGCGTTTGTGCCTGGTACGTTTTGCTGTGTGGTACCGTGTACGTTTTGCTCTTGGTACGTTTTGCTCTGGTCTGTTTGGCTTTGGTAGGTTTGATCTTGGTACGTTTTGCGGTCGTACCTTTTGCTCTTGGTACGTTTTGCTGCGGTACGTTTTGCTCTAGTGCGTTTGTGCCTGGTACGTTTTGCTGTGTGGTACCGTGTACGTTTTGCTCTTGGTACGTTTTGCTCTGGTCTGTTTGGCTTTGGTAGGTTTGATCTTGGTACGTTTTGCGGTCGTACCTTTTGCTCTTGGTACGTTTTGCTGCGGTACGTTTTGCTCTAGTGCGTTTGTGCCTGGTACGTTTTGCTGTGTGGTACCGTGTACGTTTTGCTCTTGGTACGTTTTGCTCTGGTCTGTTTGGCTTTGGTAGGTTTGATCTTGGTACGTTTTGCGGTCGTACCTTTTGCTCTTGGTACGTTTTGCTGCGGTACGTTTTGCTCTAGTGCGTTTGTGCCTGGTACGTTTTGCTGTGTGGTACCGTGTACGTTTTGCTCTTGGTACGTTTTGCTCTGGTCTGTTTGGCTTTGGTAGGTTTGATCTTGGTACGTTTTGCGGTCGTACCTTTTGCTCTTGGTACGTTTTGCTGCGGTACGTTTTGCTCTAGTGCGTTTGTGCCTGGTACGTTTTGCTGTGTGGTACCGTGTACGTTTTGCTCTTGGTACGTTTTGCTCTGGTCTGTTTGGCTTTGGTAGGTTTGATCTTGGTACGTTTTGCGGTCGTACCTTTTGCTCTTGGTACGTTTTGCTGCGGTACGTTTTGCTCTAGTGCGTTTGTGCCTGGTACGTTTTGCTGTGTGGTACCGTGTACGTTTTGCTCTTGGTACGTTTTGCTCTGGTCTGTTTGGCTTTGGTAGGTTTGATCTTGGTACGTTTTGCGGTGGTACGTTTTGCTCTTGGTACGTTTTGCTGCGGTACGTTTTGCTCTAGTGCGTTTGTGCCTGGTACGTTTTGCTGTGTGGTACCGTGTACGTTTTGCTCTTTTTTGCTTTGGTACGTTTTGCAGTGGTAAATTTTGCTGCGGTACGTTTTGCTCTGGCGCGTTTTGCCTTGGTACGTTTTTGCCTGGTACGTTTTGCGATCTGGGACCTGCGTCCAACAACCCGTCCACAACATTTTCTTCCTTTCAGCCCTGTCATATCGCCAGCATTCTCATCATATTCATCTTTTTCTTCAGCAGCAGCTACATCATCATCATCATCAGCAGCAGCAGCAGCATCACCATCATCATCATCATCATCATCATCAACGACATCATGAACGACATCATCAACGACATCATCATCATCAGCATCATCATCATCATCATCATCATCATCCATTTCAAGGATCATGACGTTAGTCTTTTTGAATTAGTATATTGGAGGCTGCTATAACATTGCCTTCTCGCTCTCGGGCCAACCGTCGTCTAGTTTTTTTTCTACCAAATAATTTCAACATTTTGGCAAGAATGTGCAAATAGACAATCAATGCAACCAATGAACTTAAATAACATTAGCTTGATCAGTGCTCAAGTAAATCACTTGACATGCAAAAGTA
>VSDK01023953.1:388-26671 GCA_009767595.1 Symbiodinium kawagutii
AGCCTTGATCGGCCCTGCCACTGCAGCCATGCTCCAAGCTGAACTTCACTTCTTCGAGGGCTTGGGACCCTTCTCACCGTGGAGGCTGGAGTTGGACACCAACAACATCAGAGCTGAACTACATGCTGCCACCGAGCCCATGGTGGCATGGCGTCTTAGTCTGGACCCGATGCTCGCTGCCCAGATGACACGCTGGTTCCTGATCGTGGATAAGAATGCTGAGGAACTAGCCGATTGGGGCGAACCCACAGGACCCCTTGACATGATCCGAGCCTTGTTGGCGGACCTCCACACCACGATGGAACATCGAGCCCGACACCCCCCAGGAGCTCCAGGTCATAGACTCCCACGGCTTATGTTCATGCAGACATCAGGTTCCGATGGCACAGCCACAGCCATTCCGAGACGGGATATGGCAGCACGTCTCCAAGCAGGAGATGTCCAGAGCGATCCCATCGAGGATTGATGGGCAGTTTGGCCACCAGTGCTCTTCCATGCGAAATCCTGTGGAAAAGAATGGGAACGCTGCTGCTGTGCGTCACTTAGTGTTCCTTTCCCGCCGTTTCTATTTCTCCCATCTCCCCCCCCCCCCTGACCCTGCCCGCATGGTTCTCCTCATGATCGTTGTCGAGGTTGTTACTGGCCGCTGTACCGGGCGTCACCTGCTGTCACCTTGAGTTGGTTGTCGGTCGGTGGTTGCACTGGCCGCTGTATCGGGCATTCAAGCACCTTGCACTAGATTCATGTCAACCACTTGTCGGTCGACTGTTGATACTGGCCGCTGTACCTGGCACCTCATTTCACATCACACCTTTCACATGCATGTGATCCGCAGTTTTGCCATGACGGAGTTTAGACAACTCGTTCAAGCAGCCAAAGCTGCCGGGGTCACCACCGTGCTCCCTGTGCTCGTTGAGAAGGGCTTGACCAGCCCTGCCATGGTTCTCGCTGATCGAGAGTTTGTGCAGAGCCTTGCGGTCGACGCCAACAAGAAAGCCGACTTCTTCACACAGCTCTCTCAACTGACCAAGCCAGCTGCCTCTGCACCAGTTGGACGAGCAGACCACCCAGTACTCCGTCCAAGCAAGGGCGGATCTTTGGAACGTGCTGTGAGAGCCGCCGATGTCAATGAACGTCAGAACTCATTGACCAAGTTCACTCAAGACATCTACGCGAAGTCGAATTCTGGACCCCAAGCCAGCAGAATGAAAACTTGGAACCAGATTGCAGCAGCGTGGGACATGAAACCACTACCGCTCACCCCACAGCTTGTTGAGGCCATGGGAGCATCGTTTAAGGAGGGTGGCTACCGGTCAGCGAAGCTTTACTTTAGCCAAGCTCGCCGTGAGCACATCCTCCAGTTTGGAGAACCTGCTCCAGAAGTTGAATTGCGGATCAAGGACGCCATTCGGTCCATTGAAAGAGGGCAGGGCCCATCAGCCTTGAAAGACGGGTTCGACCTGTTTGCCTTGACGCAGGTTAACCTCTACAGCCACTCCAAGGACTTTGCCCTCAGCTTTCACATGGTGGTCATAGGATGTTACTTTCTCACGAGGGAGATAGAGCTGTCAGCGACGATGAGAAAGCATGTGCGACTTCACCCAGCCAACAAGACAGTGAGTTGGACCCTTCCGGCGATGAAGACGAACACCAGAGGAGAACTCACAGAACGCACACAGAAGTGCATCTGTAACATGGTGAGCCACAAGATCTGTCCGTACCACTCCATGCAACGCCTCCTTGAGTTGACAGGCGACACAGCAGCCACCAACTCTGATGGCTGGCTACTCCACCATCAAGGCCAACCTTGGACCAAGCACCAAGTGATCACGGAGATCAGACGAGTGCTACAAGCTGCCAAGATCCCCACCACCCGAGAAGGGGTCGAAGGATGCGAAGAACGCTTTGGAGGCCACTCTTTGCGAGTGTCAGGTAGCCAACACCTGACACGATTGGGTTTCCAGACAAGCTTAGTGATGCTGCTGGGAAGATGGGGATCGATGTCCATTTTGAGGTACATCCAAGAATCCCCGTTACAAGCATTGGTGTCCTCCGCACCATCCACCCCGTCAGTGGCACCAACCCCGGGACAGCATGAACTTGAACCCAACCTCAAGAAGCTGAAGGCCGATCAGACCGCGCTCAAGACAGAACTCTCAGCCGTTCAGACCCAAATGAAGGATCTCCAACAGTCCATGGCCACTTTGAACAGAACACCTGCCTTTGTCAAGGGACGCAAGGTACACCTCCCTGACACCCGTGAACACGAACTACTACCACTGGCGTGGTCAACGAAGTGTGGCTGGAACTACGGTAGTTCCCGATTCACTCGCACTGACAGCACTGAAGATCGCTGCTGCAAGTGCTTCAACTTAGAAGGGGCTCAGCACCAGCAACCTGAGCCTGAGAGCGACTCTAGCTCTTCCAGCAGCTCATGAACCACGCATGTGCGTCATAAAGCTGCTGCTCACCGTCGATGGTTGATCTGGAGGCATCAAGGTTCACCAGGTTTCTCCCTTTCCTTTTCAATTTCTGCTGCATTCTGTGATTGGTCATTTTCAGGCATAAAGGTTCATGTAGGTATTCGGCACTCACGGTAGCATCACGCAGTTGCACCTCCCCGTGAATCAGGGACTTCACTGGACCAGACTTCAGTGGGACATCACCTCACCCGGCGAGCTAGTCGGGTGGATGCGAGCCAGCATCCTTTGAACACATATCACACACATACACACCGTGCCTGCGAGCTAGCAGGTCACCCTCATCATGGCGTCACGTCGACTGCCTCGGCTGGGCTCAAGCAGAGCTCGACTCAACAGCAAGATGACACATGCAAGTCACATGTGTTCATGCTTCTACAGGTGTTCACTTCGCACACGTAGCTGCAGTGAGCCATGAAGCGCATGTCGGATGAACTGCGCCGTCTGGCGGCCGATGCAGGCCTCGAAGAAGATGTCTGCGAGTACTTGGCAGCTCGCAAGGCCACATCGGTAGGGCTGTTGGGGGCCCTCGCCAGTGACTTCGACGAGGTGGATCGCATTCTCTTCACTCCACTGGCTGGTGGATTCCAGTATGACGGGAAGTCCTACAAGTTGGAAGAGGATCAGAAAGACATCACGAAGGCATCGCTCAGGTACCTTTGGCGAATGTGCGCCAACCAGCTGAACACCAGTGCCCGCCCGGCACCGGTCGCAACGGCAAGCACAGCCGCGGCGCCCACCAGCAGTGGCTCCAAGGGACCACCGAAAGAGATCCCTCCTGATGTCCTCAAGAGCTTGATCCAGGACTTCGAGTCGCAGAAGATTCACAACCAAAGCCGGGTCTTTCCCCTGCGAGCCTTGCTGGGAGCAGAGAAAGTGGTGGCCCGTGTCTGGTATGAACACCAGAACCGGTCCCATACCCCACTGGGCCTGCACGAGATCCTCAGTACGAGGTACTTCGATGCTACAGGGAATGCAAACCCGTTGGCGCAACAGCCAGCCCAAGAGAAGCAGACCAAGGCTAAGGTCACCTTGGACCTGACCACCCAGGCCATCCTCGTCAACGATGACGCCAGCTGGAGTCCTAAGGGCCTCTTGTCCTTAATGGACGCTCTTGAAGCGACGCAACACTGCTGGACTTTGGTCCAGTTGGGACATGAACTCGAGGTGGCGACCTACATAGCTTGGTGGAAACAGTTGTTTCGATCCAAAGCATCTCGCATAGACCAGCTGAAGGGGTACTGGCTTGACGCCGGATGGAGGATGGCGTTAGAGTTGCGCAATGGCACCCCATTTGGTGTCATCTCGGACCAAATCATGCAAGACCAGTACTCTCTCCAAGCAGCTCTGGCCAGAGACCCACCAGCCTTGCCCAAGAACAAGCCTCAGCCGCCTGCCAAGTCACAATGGCCTCGACAGCAGCACCAGCAGAACCCCACCTCCGGCAAGAGGCGCCAATGGGAGAGTCAACCAGGTGGATGGCAGGCGAAGAAGAGCTCCAACTCTGACTGGAAGTCATCCGGGTACCAGCAGCCCAAACCTGCCGGAGGTACCGGTGGCACTCCCCAAGCGTCCGGCTAGGGACAGCACGGGGCACCATCTGATGGTGGTGTACCCGACCCCAAAGAAGACGCACAGACCCTCCGGACCGCACCCAACCTTTCACAGACCTGATCCTGCTGTCGGTGTTTGATGGCATTGGTTGCGCCAGAGTCGCCTTGGACCAACTTCAGGACAAGCTGCCCTTGAATGTTCACTACTTTGCCTGGGAGGTGGACGAAGACTGCGTGGCTCTCACCAACAAACACTTCACGGTGCAACATCGTGGCGACTTCCGTGAAGACAACATCGAGGACCTCGTGAACCACCTTGACCACCTCGACCCCTCCAGGACGTGGCCAATCCTGTTGACAGCAGGGCCACCATGCCCTGATTATAGCCGCATCCTCGGAGACAGTGGCCTTGGCAAACAGGGACAGGAGGGCATCAAATTCGAACAGTTTTGCTCTTGGCAGTCCGACCTGAAGAAGAAGATCCACCCCAGACCAATGGCACGGCTGGTCGAAAACGTCATCCCACACAGGCGTGCTGATATCAGTCATTTTGAAGACCGACTTTCCTGCTCAGCCATCATCTTTGACTCGAATGAGTTCAAACGGATTTCACGACCACGTGTCTGGTGGTCTGACATTCGTTGGGAGGACCCCAACCTTCCTACCGTGTTCGGCAGTGCCATCAAGTGGACCAAACATTTTGGCACCTGGCGTTTACACGCACCTCAGCCGACCACTGCAGTGACCATCCCGGATGGGTGGACAGCCCCGAGCTGTTGGACCTCCAACACCCCCCTGCACTGCCTGACGACTCCGGCACCAACCTCAGATGGCCGAGCGGCACCACGCTCCATGCGGGGCAAGATGAGCAGTGCAACTCACAATCGATGGATAGCGGCAGGACGAATGTTCGCCCCATGGCATTATGAAGATGCTCATGTCATGAAATCCCCCACCGGTGAACTCACCACGCCCCCCATCGAGACCAAGGAGAGCTTGCACGAGTTGCCAGTTGGCTTCACTGAAGGAGCCGATGACCACACCAGACATCGCATGGTTGCCAACAGTTGGCATGTTGGCATTGCAAGGCTGCTGATTTGGATGCTCCTGCTGCAAATGGGTGCCCAAGCTGCAGCGCCCCGACCTCTGCAAGGTACCAGTTTTGATGCCCTCCACTTCTTGAAGGGTGTGTGGAGCACACCGCTCGTGCATGGCCCAGCTGCTGGTCATCACACTATGAGCAGTGAGGTGGAGATCATCCAGGACATGCAAGAGCATTGGATGCGAGCTTTGGACCTCGGCGACCCCGATGATGAGATGACCATCATCGACCCAGGCATGACCCAGGTACTGGACCACCGAGACCATCTGCCGATGGACATTGATGCACTACGTCACCGAGTGTGTGACGAAGTTGAGGCGATGAAGAGAGTCTTGCAAGCAGCCACCCAAGACTGGTTTGACGAACTTCCTTCACACATTCAGCAGCTGTACCGAACCCCGGAACTTGCTCTTCAAGTTCCATTGATGAAGACCCTCTCCTCCGAGTTCCACTGGAAGGACCTGAAGCTCCTGGAGGAACTTGAAGAAGGGTTTCCTATGCTGGGAAAACTCAACAGTGGTTGGGGATGGCCTCTTCGCACTGATGGCCGTTATAGCCATCCATTTTGCCCCTGATGGACTTCTTTGTCCAGAACGAGAAGTACATCCACAGAAAGCTGAAACATCATCGCACTGACCCACACTGGCGTCAGTTGGCGTTGGACATTGCCGAGGAAGTCAGACTGGGCCGAATGGAAGGACCTTTCACCTCACCACCATCGTGGCCAACAAGAACCATCCCGCTGGACATCTGTCAACACACCAGCACCTTGCTGCCAGGCCCCACACAGCATGTCTCAACAAGCGTGGCGTTCAGCATTCTCCAAGTGGGATCCGATGGTGGACAGAAGATTCGTCGTGGTGAAGACTGGCGACGAGGACTACAAAACAACACCATCATGGTCACGGACGCCCCAGTGAACCACAGGGCTCCATCCTTCGTGGCCACAGCCCGTGCCCTAGCACACAAAGACCAACAGGCAGTGGTCTGGGCTACGGACCAGGAGGACGCATACAGACAGCTGCCAGTAGCAACACCAGACCACTGCTACGCGCTACTCTTCACCCCCAATGGAGCGTGCTTATGGCGCCATCGATGCCTTCTCTTCGGCGCAACTGGGGCAGTGTGGTCGTATGGCCGCACCTCGGACTGGATGACCTTCATTGCAAGATGCTTGCTCTTGACGGGCAACCTCCACTACGTGGACGACTTCGCAGCCATCGAACCAGTGCCATCAGCTCAGTCAAGCTTTGACTGCTCCCACAGACTCTGGAAGACCTTCGGCTTTAAGTTCAAGGCCACGAAAGTCCAACCACCAGAGGCAGAGCACCGCATCCAGGGCATCTTCATGAAGATCACCAAGGACGACTTCACCTTGAGCCCAGATCCTGAAAGACTTCAGCGCATGGTGACCCGACTGCAGGAAGTGCTCTTGACTGGGAGACTACATGCAGATGAGGCATCCCGACTGGCAGGCAAGCTCCAATTCCTTACAGAGACTCTGGCAGGACAGGCCATGAAAGCGTGCTTGGTAGCAATGTACGCGCAAGCACATCACCCACCAGCAGAAGATGCCGTTGGCTTGGCACTCCAAGACAGCATCAGGACCATCATCTTCGTCCTCAACAACTTGCAGCCGAAGGTCTACAAGTTCAAACAGCAGCCAGCTGCTGTGCTGTACGCAGACGCCTACCTGTTGGCGGGCGACCAACGCATCTCTGTAGCACACGCTCTTGATGCAGCATGGTCTCCAGACGCCACCAACCTCCTCGAGAATGGCTGGGGATGGGTGTTGCACACCCCTGACCATCGAACCACTCGTTCGGCCGAGCACCAGCAGAACTTGCCGGCCGATTCACCACCAGAAACGGCTACATATATGCTTTGGAAATCATTGCCCAGGTTCTACCGTTGGTCTGCTGCCGAGAATGGCTCCCACCAGCAGTATGGTGTTGGTGCGACAACACTGCAAGCCAGGCAGCTCTTTCCAAGGGCTACGGGAAGGACAAGAAGGTGAACTGTTTGCTGGCTACATTCTGGAGCTATGTCACCCTCTCCGGTCTGGCACCTACTTGGCGCCGAGTCTGCAGCGCTGCCAATGTTGCGGACCCCATTTCAAGACATGAGACTGAGATAGCTGACATGAACGGATGGACCTACGTGCACTGTGACTGGGACGGCATCTACAAAATCCTTCTGGAAGGAGATCAGTCACTACAAGCTGCACTGATCGCAGCTCCCAAACTGCTTCACTGCCATGGCCACATCGAGAAGGCGCTCCAGGATGGTGCTGTCACAAATCGCGCCAACTTGGTGGACAGACACAGACTGCGATTGCCGGCGCCAGATGCATCCAAGAAAATGGAGCGCTTTCGAGTGAGCGAGTGAAGCCGAAATGTTTGGAAGCACAGAAACTGTGCGTAGGAACATGAAAGGCAAGCCGAGACCACTGCAGCTGTGGCTCGAGACTTGCCCAAAAGTTTCACCCACACCAACCCACCCTGGTGTCACTCGCAGCGGTGGACAGACACAGACTGCGATTGCCGGCACCAGATGCATCCAAGAAAATGGAGCGCTTTCGAGTGAGCGAGTGAAGCCGAAATGTTTCTAGATTCACGCACATGCTGAAACAGGCTGAAACTATTAAGAATAGTCAGGCGTACAATGCAAATAAACTGTGGGGTTTTGGTTAGCAAGAAAAAAACTACTTTGCACTTTATTTGTTGCTGTACAAATGATTGTGCGTCTATTTGTTTACTTCGTACCTATTTTGTTTTTTTGGGAAGCTGAAGGACGACCAGGGTTTGCGGGTCTTCAAATCGGGTCAAAAAGATAAAAAGATGAATGATTTGAGGCTGCTTGTGATCAAACACCTGCAACAAATGCATGTTTTGACCCTGATTTTGGATCAACAACCTTGAAATCCGAAGAATACTCGGGAATGAGTCATGTGATTCTGGGCAGCAACCGGAATGTTGGTTGCAGAGTTTTGGCAGCGGTGTTTTCGTGGTGGTGTTTTGGCTGGTAGTGTTTTGGCGGTGGTGTTTCGATGGCGTATTTTAGTGGTGGTGTTCAGAGCTGACTTTCGATGTATTTGTTGGTGGTGTTTGGTCTTGTTTGGTGTTGTTGTTGTTGTTTTGGCGGTGGTGTTGTGGTTGTGTTTTGGTGGCGGCATCTAGTGGTGGTGTTTTCTTAGTGGCGTTCAACATGCAGACAGGAGGCAGAGACACACCAGCAGCATGGAGAAGAAGAGGAAGAAGAAGAAGAAGAGTAATCATAAGAAGAAACGGAAGAAAAGGAAGAAGAAGAAGAAGAAGAAGAAGAAGAAGAAGAAGAAGAAGAAGAAGAAGAAGAAGAGTAATAATAAGAAGAAACGGAAGAAAAGGAAGAAGAAGAAGGAGAAGAAGAAGAAGAAGAAAAGGAAGAAGAAGAAGAAGAAGAAGAAGAAGAAAAAAAGAAGAAGAAGAAAAAGAAGAAGAAGAAGAAGAAAAGGAAGAAGAAAAGGAAGAAGAAGAAGTATACCAGGAGCAAAGAGACATAGAAGCAAAATAGAGGAAGAAACATACAAGGATACAGAACATCAAGCCAGAGCTTTTTAAGCGGCAGAAATTGGAGCAGATCCCCACTCCATCTCTCCAACGTTCCAGGGTGAACTGCTCCCCTCAAGCTTTCGTTCACCTCACCGTGAGAGTATGACTCACGTTGTTACTGTGAACAAAAAATATTTACTTGATGCCCAAGTGTTTTACTTTCATTGCTCTTGGGGTGAGCCATGGCTGCTTGGTTCTTTGAGGTGGTGCTGGGTTACAGTACCCTCGGCCTCTTCGTTTCTCTCGCTTCTTCACTCTGCCCTTGTCCTACTCGTGTTTCTGTTTGGTTTCAACATTGCTATTCGGACGTGAACTTGGCATACAGAGAAGTACAAAGCTTGATTTTTTTTGAACAAACACCGTTGCAGAGATCTTGAAAAAGACTCCAGACACCAATGCAACACACCAAATGGAAAGTCCTCTTGTAAAATCTTTTCTCTCAAGTTGCTTGATGAAATTCACTGCGCACTAACTTGCGTTCCTTGCATCGCCGCCCTCTCCTTCGGTTCGTCCCCTGTTCTCACAGGATCGGCTCCTCGCTTCTTTGGGCAATCGATTGGAACTCCAAGGCATGGTACAAACATGGAAAACTCAGAAATGGTTTTAGCCAATTTTGAATTCTGCAAATTATCTTTGATATTCTTTTTCTCATTGATATAAACATTCTTTATCGTCTTAATCTTTTTCTGCTTTTTGTTCATTTTCATCTCACTCTTATTGCTAACTTATTACTCTTATTGTATTTGTTCAAATTGAACACCTTGCTCAGGTGAACAAATCATGTCCCAGGTGCAGCGTCAATGCAGCCAGGCAAGACTATGGCTCCCTTTGGGAAAGCGCTTCACTGCGTTTTGAGAGACATTGAAGACTGAAGACTTATTGAAGACTCATTGAAGACTTTGAAGCTAGTGAATTCAAAGTGGAGACGAGACATTGAATTACTGAGTTTCATTCATTCCTTGTTTATTCTATGAAGCACTTTGACTTCCTTTCTCAGCTTTCTTGCCCTTTGCACTTTGGGTTCTCACCTTGTGGTAGGTATAGTTGCACAGTCTGCATTTTTGGTGGAAAGATACGTTGGGTGGATCCACAAGTGGTATGGGAAGCCAAGCCTAATTCCCCTTTTTGAGTTCAAGAATGTGTTGACTGTGCCGTCTACCTGAAGAAGTATTTGTACTTGAAACTCCGCCTCTCTGTGTGCTAGGCGACGCAGAAGCTTCAAAGCGAATTGATTACATGGTGCGGGAATGCCTTTGACCAAATTAGGCAATCGATCTATCTTGAAATTCTGCACCTTCCAGTGTCAGGTTGGTATTTGGATTGACTCATTGTGCTCAAGAGTTACTTCAAGTTTCCCCGTTGGCTTCTCTCTATGAAGACACGTTGAGAGAAGTACGCTTTGCTACTTTAGTTTCCTCTAAGTGTTTGTACAGCTACCTTTGTACTTGCTCAGGGCAGAAATTGCAAGCTCAGAGATTGGTCAAAGTGGTATCCTGAGAAGTCTCAGGATGACAAAGTAGTTTGATGTTGAAACGTGTCACTTTGATTCTTTTGAATCTTTCTGTTTTGAAAGATGTCAAAGTCTCAGCTGTTTCCAAGAATCAAAGTTTTGCCTCCCTGAATGCATCGTTCTAGAAGTTACTTCTTTTGATACATGTTAGATATCTTTCTCGATGGTTTGACCCGAAATAGAGCCAAGTGTGAGCTGCAGCTGCCAAGGTCCCCAAAAAGGCGTTGGTTCCACAGTTCCACTCTTGGTTGGCACCAGCTTGGCACACGCGCTGTCATGTTCACCAGTTGAGGAAAAAGAAAAAGGATCTCCAAAGGCATCTCCAAGAAACTCTGAGGACTCAGAAAAGGTTTTGATTTCTCCGGTTTCCAGTTGTCATGTTGCAGATCGGTTTTGGTGTGCCCTGTGCGCAATGCAGCTCCCTTGGCAGAGCAGGGTTTCTGATTCCGACGAAGCCTCATCTCAATAGAAAAGCATAGATTACAGTTGCCTCACGGTGGTGATGCGCGTGAGAAGCTTGGATCACATTGATATTCGAAGAGGAAGGTCAAGTTTTTTCGAAGTTGTGAACAAGGAAAATCAGATCACAAGGCATGATGAGTTGATTTGGAAAACCTTTGTGATCAACAGCAAGTCCTACAGCTACGCAGGATGCTTTAGCTGCGGTGGTCCAAAGTATTGCAGTGGCACAGCGCGGCATCAGCGAGGCCTCTTGTGTTTTGTGGTGCTGCAAAAGACGGCCCGTCCAATCATAAACTGCAGAAACTGGCAACGATTGATCGCGAACAAGCAGGTCTCTTTTTCAATGGTGGTGAGTTTCCAAGCCTCTTGTCGAATGGCAGTCATATTGTTGTTGTTGTTGTTGTTGTTGTTGTTGTTGTTGTTGTTGTATTTGTTGTTGTTGTTGTATTTGTTGTTGTTGTTGTATTTGTTGTTGTTGTTGTATTTGTTGTTGTTGTTGTATTTGTTGTTGTTGTTGTATTTGTTGTTGTTGTTGTATTTGTTGTTGTTGTTGTATTTGTTGTTGTTGTTTGCTGTTGTTGATGTTGATGTTGATGTTGATGTTGATGTTGATGTTGTTGTTGTTGTTGTTGTTGTTGTTGTTGTTGTTGTTGTTGTTGTTGTTGTTGTTGTTGGTTATTTTCCTGATTTTTTGTCCATTGGCTGATTTCGGCAGATTTTCTTAATGAATAGTCTCTGTCTCTGTGCATGTGCTATATATGCACTCCGAAAATTAAATGTACTTGCAAATAACTGTTGGGTTACTGCCTTGCACGCTCAATTCCCAACATCCATGCAGTTGCGTTTCAATCTCTAGGAAGGGAGAGGCGCATCATTTCTCTCTGTCGCCAAAACCAGAACGCCTGCCTGGAACCCTGGAACCTGTGATGAGCCTAGAAACCCTGCAGCGTTGGAACCCTGCAACCTCGGAACCCTGGAACCTTGGAACCCTTTGATCCTTGGAGCTTGCAACAGTGGAACCCTTCGACCCTTGCGAAATTGGAAAATTGCAAACTTGGATCCCTGCCACTTTGGAACCTTGCAATGGTGGAACCCTGCTAATTACCTTGCAACCCTGGAAATGACAAAGAGACAAAGGTGGGAGACGAAGTGCGGAAAAAAGGCGGAACACAAATTGGGAGACAAAGGTGGAACACAAAACGGGAGGCAGAGCGCAACATAAAGTTAGTTAACAAGAGCAGGGAAACTGTTTGGTTTCCATCTCTGGAAGCTGGTTGTCTCCCGACTTGGTTTGCAATGGCCCGTTTTGTCCCCTCCACTGTCTCCCATTGGAATTCCCCATTCTTTCCAGTATATTTCCCAGCTGCTTCTTGCTTGAAAAGTCTGACCTGTGTGCTCATTTATCTTTTGACTTGTCGTCTGTTTGAGGCCTTGCTGCTTTTGCTCCCACCTTTCTGCTCTTGCAATCGTCTCCAGGCACATTGCCAATTTGAACTTCCACTTATGCATCACCCAACTTTCCTCGTGCTTCCCGCTTTTGTGCCTATTTGGTTGGCTGCCTTACCGCCTTGTGTTCCATTGGTCCCCGCTTGTCTCTCCCTTCGCTCCCACCCTTTTACTTCCCGCTTCTCACCCGTATAAATGCTCACTTGTCCTCACTTGCCTCCGGGGTTCTTGATCTCATCTCCTCAATCTCCCCACCTGTCTCCTACTACTGAGTTACTACTGGCTACCAAGTTACGCTGCTCCCCCCACTTTTATTCGTTCCCAAGCCAGGCTGTTCTCTCCTGCTCTCCCCAGGTGTCTCTCACCTGTTTCTTTATGTGGCTTGGATTTGATTTGTTTCCCGCTCACACTTCTTCCGACTTGGTTCCCACTTCGGACCCACTGAATTTTCCTAATAGATTTTTACTTTTGAAATCGTCACTGCCGTTGGGTTGCGAAGCTTCTTTCATACCAGGCTGCCGTTGGGTGTAGATTTTTGAGGGTGAACATCAAAACATTCTTTTAAAGTATGGACATTTCTTTTTAGTCATGACAGGTGAAGCAAAGTTTGCTGATGGTAGTCGAAGGGCACGCAGGCTTGCACATTCACGAAAGCTGAACCCATGAGAGAATTTGAGATTGGGACAGAGCACAGAGAGAGAGAGAGAGAGAGACAGAGAGAAAAAGAGATAGAGGGAACGTATGCACCCCGGAAGTTTTGCTTTGTGCAGGGATCAGCTGAGATACAGCCAAAGAAAGCATCCATGCTTGCAGATTGCAAGACCACACACACATGTATATATATATATATATACAAATGTATATATGTATATATATATATACGCTACCCCCCCCGGTACCCACCTTTTTTCTTTTCCACTCAGGTCAAACGCTCAAATATGGTTAAGAAACAAATGCTCACTGTAAGTGTATAAGCTAATAGATACATACTCACTTATATATATATATATACACACATCCATTGTCTCATTTGTTTCCTAGTTGTCTCCTCCCTGTATCTAATTATCCCCCTCAGTCTGTTCAGCTCATTGTTTATCTTTTTTTCTTTTGCCAAAGCTATTTGCTACATTCTTTATTTATTCTAAATTAAATAAGATTATCTTGAACTAAATACGCCATATTATGCCATATTGCTTTCTTTAATGCCATGTGGAATCATATAAAACTATGAGACACCATGGTATACTATATTGTGCATATTACCTTGTACAGAAACTATTGAAGCAACTGAATGGTATACTATACCACATCAGGCCATCTAAATCATATTGTACATTTTTTGCTCTAGCATATTATATTACATAATATTCTAGCATATCAAACCATATTAAGCAATATTTTTGCCATGCAATGCCATACTAAATTTTAAAATACCATATGAAACCTTGTTACACGATATTAAACACTATGTTACCTGAAAATATTGTGCATCATATTTTGCCTTTTCTGCTATACTATACAATATCAAACAATCTCATGCCTCAATTCGTACTATGCCATAATATACCATACTAGTCCATTTTTATCCTATAGAGGGTATTGTACTGCATTTTCCCTTGAATATTAATGTGAACTAAATTTGATTTAAATCACAAAATGCTTGAAGTAATGCCATACTATGCCATAGTCTGGCAGATCACACCAACTTAGTATAGATTTAGCCAATTAAAAACCATATCATACTATACTCTGTGCTTTTGTAGAGAAACACAGCATGTGTGTAAGGACATGAAGGAGTGAACATGGAGTGTCGCAGTTTGGTGGCTCACCTTTGTGTGAAAGGGTTGGGCCGGCAGGGCGGTGCGACCGGGCGATGGCGCACGTGGCGTCGTTCTGCTCGGAGAACCTGCGCATCCTTGTTTGCGCGACTCCGGGTTCGATGACACACGAGTACCTGCCAGGTTGCATCAATCACTGGATGGTCATGGTGGCCACTCTGCAGCGGCTGGTGATCGAATGTTCTCGCCGAGGAGTACCACGACCTCTGCTCTTACTGGATTGGTGCTTTACGCTGCAGTCTGAGCTCCAACACCTTGCAGGAGCCGTGGTGACCAAGGACCTGTCGTATTTGGGAACTGGCCGTGTGTCGGATGCGGATATCCAAGGGTTCAACCGTCAGTATGCCTTACTGGTGGATGAAACCACTCGATTTCAGCGTGATATGTCCAACTGGCTGTCTGCCCAACTGGATGCGCACTTCGAGGAGTTCACCCGCCTTCTGGGATTGTGCTCTTCTGCGTTCGACCAAGCCATCGATGGGCCCAACTTCGATGATCAGTACAGCAGGTTCTTGAGGTTGCAGCTCGAGGACATTCCTCCTGCTGCTCATGCCCTTCGCCAAGCCGCGCTGCCCCTGCCTTTGGATGATGCGAATGGTGACGACTTGGAGGAAGACTAACTTTGGTTCCTCATGCTGGTCGTGGCTGCGGTGACTTTTTGTTGGAGATGTTAATTCCTCCTCCATTATCTCTGCTCGAGGCGGACATTGGACCGAGAAAAGGACTGCATTGCTCTCTGCTGGTCAATGCCAGGACGTGAGTTTCCAGTCCCGTCACTCCTTGTTTTTCTCTTCCCAGGTACCTTAGGTATAGGTTTTCCTGAGTGCAGTCAGCCTGCCAGTTGCGTTTGGTTACCGTCACCGTGATGTACCGGCTGTAGGACTGGTTGTGTTTAAGGGGGCACCGAGTTGTATTTTGGGGTAGGTGGTTGTTCCTGCCATGTATTCACTTTGCATGCATGGCCACGGAATCATGCGTGGACGCCTCCGCAGATGGCTAAGCTGGAGGAACTGTGGCAGGCACTGAGGGATGCCGGCCTTGAGACGCTCGCCCCTCAGCTCCTTCAACATGGCGTGCGGTGCCGCGCTGATTTGCAGCTGAGAGCTGATGACCTCTTGGCAGCTGGCATTCGAAAATGGCAGCTTGAGCTGCTGCTAGCGGGGCCCCAGTTGGCGGTGACCCCCAGCAGACCGGCTAGGAGAGATCTTCCCCAGCCTTATAGTGGTCGTCGGGCTTCACTGCAGGCAGCGCTTGCTGCTGGACGCCCTAATGAGCGCAAGCGGTCGCTCGATGTGCTTGACTCTGATGTGTTGGCACGTTCAACCAATCCCACTCAGGATGCCCGGGTTAGGACATACCTTGCTATCTGCCAAGCTTGGGAAGTCGAGCCTTGGCCCCTCAGCATTGGGAACCTTCGAAGTTTTGGTGCATCCTTGAAGATGGGTGGATATCGCAGTGCCGCCGTCTACTTTCAGGCCGTTTGCAGTCACCAGCAACGTCACCTTCGTACCCCTGTGAGTTCTCTCTTGAGATACTGCATTCGAGATTGTGTTCGATCGATTCTTCGTGGTTTGGGTGCAACGAAGTTGAAGGACAGTTTCGATGCACTTCTCATTGGCAACATCCAGGTTGACGTTGATGATGGCGCCTTTGACTTCGACTCCATCGCCCACATCAAAGACATGGTCATCATTTGCTTGTGGTACATGCTGAGAGAATCCGAGATGGCCAATGCTTGCCTTGGTCATCTTACTTTGCAGGCCGATGAAGCTCATCTCCTCATACCGATTCACAAGACGGATGGCTATGGCCGTTTGACCTCCAGAGCTTTGCGATGTTCCTGTGGTGTCAGGGCTCATAACCTTTGTGTATGGCACGCCTGCGAGCGGCATCTCATTCGTCTTCAGCAGCATCCGCAGTTGCCGGGGAGGAGCAGTTTTCCCCTGTTTCCAACCAAGATGGGACACCATGCAAGCAAGGCCGACTTTATTCAGGCCATCCGGAAGATCGTGGAGCTCACGGGCACGTCATTGACGCGTTTGGACCCCAGTGGCAAACCTCTTGATCGCTTCTCTGGCCATGCTTTGAGAGTCGCTGGTGCTCAGATGCTTGCCCGAGCCGGTGTGGGGTTGGATCACATTCAACTACTTGGCAGATGGTCAAGTCAAGCGGTGTTGAGGTACACGCAAGACAGCGCTCTTGCAGTTGTTCCTGATGTCACCCAGGTGGTGGCCGGCCGAACCTCTCCATCCACATCTTCGAATGCTGTTCATCCAGTGGTGGTGGACCCACCGCCGATGGCTCGTGGGCGAGCTGCTCCAAGGACGCCTCCACAGGCTTCATCTTGCAATGAAGTTCCAGCCCAGCAGGCGGCTGCTCCGTTTGACGCTTCTCAGTGGAAGAAGCTGGCTGATTTGCAGCAGGAGATGATGACACTGAAGCAGTCTTTGACGAAGCCTGACCGAATGTTTGTGTTTCGTCCCAGGGCCAAAGTTTTGCATCTGCCGTGCACGGTGGAAGTAGATAACCCCCCAAGTACTTGGAGGACTCGTTGTGGTTGGGCATATGGTTTGTCCAACTTTTGGCGCACCACAGAGTGCCCAGCCCACCTTCGGAAATGTAAGAAATGTTTTGACATTCCGGTGGGTTCAGACTCAGAGGACAGCAGCTCTTCTGAGGGATCTCATGTTGTCTCCACTGATGGCGATTCATCCAGTGGAGAGGATTAACATGTTCCTTTGATGTTAAAAACATGCTCATGCTGATGTCGGTCGTGGTTGCTTGCTGTTTGATGTTTCTTACTTTTCTTTCTTTCTTTCTTTTGTTTGCCTGTGAGTCGTTGGCCGTGGCATGACACACACCCCTGTGCACCCTGATACCTCATGGCATGTTGGTCGCAGTGCGGCTCTTGTTTGACCGCCACGTGATGCGATCATGGTCCTCGCTGCGGGCTTGCCTTCGGTGACGGATTTGGCAGCTGAGGCGGCTGCTGGCCCAGTTGTCACGGACTACTTGGCCGACCGTGGCATTGGAACTGTCGCCACATTGGCGCTACTTGCCAAGGACGATGCATCCTTGGAGACAGTGCTGATTCAGCCTCTGCTTTCTGGCTGGCGCAAGAGCGATGGAACATCCATCACGGTGGCCTCAAGTGAACAGCCCATCGTGTCTGCCATCTTGACCCACATGTGGCAGTCAGCCAAGGGTGCATGGGAACGCCATTTAGCAAACCAGAAAGCTGCTAGTGTTCCACCCGTTGGTACTACATCGACCTCCTCGACTTCGGCGTCAACCCCTGGTGATGACAAGGCCCCGAAGACGCTTGCTCCTGGGCGATGGGCCGCTTTGATCAAGGACTATCAGTCCCAGCAGGTGGGCGGCTTAGACAGGATCTTCCCCACGCACGAGTTGGTAGGGGCTGAATCGGTCCTGGCTCGAGTGCTTTGGGAGCGTGAAGTTTCCAAACAATATTCCCCCATTGCCTTGGGTGAGATACTGCAACATCGCACTTTTCAGGCTAGCGGTGAGCCGAATCCTCTCAGCAAACGGGAGCGTTCATCGACAACTCTGTCATTGCAGAATGAGAAGCTTGTTGCAAGCCAAGAGGAACTTTGGCAACCACGGTCCATCCTTAGCATCCTGGACGGGCTCAATTCGATTCGTTGGGCCAGTCTGTTGGTTCAACTTGGCTCCGAACGCAGCATCCATGCATTCTATGATTGGTTGATCCGCTTAGCACGGTCGCGACCACAGAAAACTGACCAGTTTGGCCAGTTCTATACCACCACATCGTGGCGACTTGCCCTCGAGATGCGATCAGGCAAGACCTTTGAAGAGACCACCGCCATCCTCATGAAAGACTTCGACGCCTTCTCTGAATGCATGGCTCGCGAACCCTTACAGGTTGGGAAGACCAAGCCTCAACCGAAGGGCCCGGATCCCAAAGGCAGTGGCAAGATGAACACCAAGTCCAAGCCTCACCGATTTCAACCCTATCGCCAGCCTTGGAAGTCTTATCAAGGATATGATCGTGGACAACAACGATATCAGCAGCAGCAAGTGGAGGACAAGTCTTGGGTATCTTCAGCTCAGGACTGGACACCTCCCAAGAAATAGGGACAGCACGGGGCTCCCACTTTGGGAGTACCCGGCCACCGTCCACGGGACGTTCCTTCTCCACCTTTGCCTACATCCTCACCTATCATCTTGCTGTCAGTGTTTGACGGCATGGGCTCAGCTGCACTGATTTTGAAAGATTTAGGCTGCGACATTTCTTTGTACCTCTCTTGGGAGGTGGATGATGATTGCATTGCGTTGCTGAAGAAGCACTTCCCTTCGGCACAACATCGAGGTGACTTCACTCGTGATGACCCTGCCGAAGTTGCTGCCATTCTGGCCAAGCATAACCCTGCAGGTGACATGCTGGTGCTCATTGTGGGCGCCCCGCCATGTCCGGACTTCTCACAGATTCATGAACATCCCCCTGGTGCTAAAGGTGTTGAAGGGCAGAAGTTTTCTCAGTTTTGTTCCTTCGCCACCTCCGTTGAAGACAAGATACCACAGAAGCGGGTTGGCTACCTGGTGGAGAACGTTTTGCTGGCTGACAAGAGCGAGTGTGATCACTTTGCACGCCAGCTTCATGCACCAGCTGTGGCTGCAGATGCCGCCGACTTTGGCCTCATTGGGAGACCTCGACTATGGTGGAGCCGCATTGATTGGGCACGTCTTCATACAAACCCCCTTACTCAACGACCCCTACGTTGGTCCAAATCACAAAGATACCATCGAGTTCACATAGATCCCCCCATGCAAGAGGAGTCTCATTTGGACATGGGTGGCCTGAGCCTACATCCTCGAGTGGCAAATCATGAGATGAGGATCCCATGCCTAACCACGCCAGCTCCAACCGAGTCTGGACGAGCAGCGCCTAAGCGCCTGCGAGGACGCATCCCTGCAGAGGTTAAAGCTCGATGGTTGGAGCACGGACGAGAATATGCCCCTTGGCATTATCATCTCGAGGCGATGTTGGTGGACAACTCCGGCGAGTACCGCATCCCCCCTGCTGAGGTGAAGGAGCAACTACACATGCTGCCCATTGGATACACGGATCACCCGGCTTTGACTTCCAAGGCCAGAAACCGAATCCTCGCCAACGGTTGGCACATTGGTGTGGCCCGTTTCATGATGATCCTTGTGATTGCGGCTGCTTCCACCATTGCCACGGCCGACCCGGAACCACCCATAAAGATGAGTGCAGTCCAACAGTTGGCCGCAGTGGCCAAGCAATATCCTGCCAGCCTGGGGCCAGGTACATGGGAACTTTTCCCATCGGCAATCAACCCCTCGGCGACGATGTGGGAACATTGGCGCAATTCCTTCTCAGCTCTACATCATCTTCAACAAGAACCTCATCTTGAACCTGGTCTTCAACAGTGCCTCTGGCTCCAGAAGGCTTGGGGCCACACCTTGAATGACCTTCGTCGCCAGGCTGTTGATGAACTGCAAGCTCGAGTGGAAGATGCTCACTTGGACACCTTTGAGTGGTGGAATGCATTGCCATCACACGTCAAACCGGTATACCTCGATCCAGACAACAACCACATCACTCAGGTACCTATCTTCATCGAGTTGCTCAAGGACCTCGATTACCCCGATGTGGAGACGCTGCAGCACGAGCTCCAGATGGGCTTTGCCATCACCGGACCTCTCAACAAAGGCGTGGGGTGGCTACCTCGAGCTGATCAAAGGTACGAGCATCCTATGTCAGATTTGGCTTTCCAAAATCACAATCGACACTATGTGCTGCAAAAGTTGAAGGCTGGGCGAGTTGATCCTCACTGGGAGCCTATGCTTCGTGAGTTGGAGGCCGAGCTGGCGCGTGGCCGAATGTCAGGCCCCTTTGAAGCCCCTTCTTGGTGGCCATGTCAAACCATTGCACCGCCCGGTCTGAAGCTGCTTCGCCTGGACACTGAGGACATCAGAGTTGCCTTTTGCTTCAGTGTTGAACAACATGACAAAATCAGACGATGTGAAGACCTGCGACGATCGGGACACAATAGCACTGTGGTTGCCTTCGACACCCCCCACCACCATACTGTTGAAACATTCATATCTTTGGCGGCCAGCTATGCCCAGAGTGACATCGGCAGCGTGCTCTGGTCCCAAGACATGAATGGTGCTTACAGGCAATTCCCTGTGAGCAACCCCAATGAGTGTTTTTGCTGCCTCGTGACACCATCCGGAGCCATCTTGCTTCGCCATCACGCAGTGATGTTCGGAGCGACTGCTGCCGTGTGGAATTTTAACAGAGCGGCTGATTCATTGACTTTCCTTTGTCGACGTTTGCTGGCCATTTCATTGATGCATTATGTCGATGATTTCGTGGGACTGGAAGGTCGTTTGACTGCATCTTCCGGTTTCTCTGAGTTCACACGGTTGGCAGCCATCATCGGAATGAAGATGAAGGAAGTCAAAGCCCAGGAACCGGCTGCTTCACACAAAGTGTTGGGAGTGACCTTCACCATCGAGGATGACCAGGTGGTGGTTTCTCCTCATCCGGATCGCCTTCAACGCACCCGCGCAGCGTTGAACCTGGCGCTGCAGCAGGATGAACTTCACCCTGACACAGCTCAACGTTTGGCTGGCAAGCTGGTTTTCCTCACATCCAGCATGTTTGGCAAACTAGGACGTGCTGCTCTGTGCCCGTTCTATGGTCGTGCCCATGGTCTTTCAGCCCATGGCCCCACATGCAGTTTGAATACCCCCCTGAGGCATGCTATCCGTTTCCTCCTCGTGTTGTTCGATGAGATCAAACCTCGCGTGATCCCGTTGAAGGTTCGCGCCAAGCCTGCAGTTCTCTACACAGACGCCTACTTCGTGTTGGGAGGAGTTGCGTGGAAACCTGGGGACCCCGACATTCCCACTAAGTGGTCCACCAGAGCCGCACCATCCTTTGAGAATGGACTGGGTTTTGTTTTTCACAACCATGGCCGCCCTTGCTTTGCTCAGTGGACCGTGCCGGCGACAGTGCTGAAAGCCTTCTGTGGACGGCGTGCATTCATTTACTTCCTCGAAATCTTGGCCCAGATGGTGGCTATCCTGCTGGTGGTGAAGGAGGACCTTCGCTTCCTGGTCTCTTTCATCGACAACGCCCCTGGGCGTCACGCATTGATGAAAGGATACTGCAGTGATCCTGCGATATGCCGGCTCCTTGCAGTCCATTGGCGACTGCTTGCTCGTACTGGACTTCATGTACACCTTGATTGGGTGGCTTCATCTTTGAACATCAGTGACAAAGTCTCCCGCGGTGACTTCACTGAGATGGCTCTCATTCATGCTCAGGAAGTACCTTTGAATCTCACACCATTGTGGAAAGTGTTATCCAGGGTTGCGACCTCCGATGACTATGCCTACGGTGGTGCCGTGGATGACCTGCTTTCATTACATTTGTCTTCAGTTTCTCTTTGCTCTGACTGCACTGGCGATGCGGCGGTGGTGCCAGTGCGGATTGGAAGTGGCACTTGTGAAGCTGTAGCTGCACACGCCTTTCCAGACTGTGGATCCAAGCACTTCAAGGCTTCGAGGGAAAACGATCCGACTGCAGTCAGTGCAAAGCAGAACGCAATGAAACGAAAGCATGTCGAGAAACACAGCATGTGTGTAAGGACATGAAGGAGTGAACATGGAGTGTCGCAGTTTGGTGGCTCACCTTTGTGTGAAAGCCCACCCTCCCACAGCCATAGGTTTGGGAGTGAACAGTTCTACTTTTGAAGTACAGATTTTCCTGCCTATCGTTATCACAGCTGGATTGGAAGTGGCACTTGTGAAGCTGTAGCTGCACACGCCTTTCCAGACTGTGGATCCAAGCACTTCAAGGCTTCGAGGGAAAACGATCCGACTGCAGTCAGTGCAAAGCAGAACGCAATGAAACGAAAGCATGTCGAGAAACACAGCATGTGTGTAAGGACATGAAGGAGTGAACATGGAGTGTCGCAGTTTGGTGGCTCACCTTTGTGTGAAAGCCCACCCTCCCACAGCCATAGGTTTGGGAGTGAACAGTTCTACTTTTGAAGTACAGATTTTCCTGCCTATCGTTATCACAGCTGGATTGGAAGTGGCACTTGTGAAGCTGTAGCTGCACACGCCTTTCCAGACTGTGGATCCAAGCACTTCAAGGCTTCGAGGGAAAACGATCCGACTGCAGTCAGTGCAAAGCAGAACGCAATGAAACGAAAGCATGTCCCAGATTCTTTGCACATTATATGATATGCAAACAAATCATACCACATTGCACCATTTGATGCCATATGCTGTAATATCATACCATTTGGTGTAATCTATTGCTGTATAATGTCACATTCCATATGTTAAAACATATCTTACAATATCACAAAAAGTTGTTCCATATAAAACTATATCCAGCTATACTATACCATATTATGTCTTTACACCACATTGTACACCAAATGAAACCATACAGTACATCATATTACGCCATTTCAAACCATGTTGTACCATATTGTGCCATTTTCTATCATATTTTCCATACTTTAGCATCGGGTGCCTGGTGTGGTGTTTTCTATCATATTTTACATTATTTTAGCACCTGGTGCCTGATGCTACATCCAACAATATCATATACATTTACCATATTATACCACGTTTTGTCATTTGATGCCATGTGTCTTTGTATTTAACAACATAGTATACTCTTAAATCTCTACAGAACATCAGATTTCACCATATCATGTAATATAAGCCTACACTGTTGCATATGATACCATATTACAACATATTGTGGAATCAGTTGTTTTTTTTTGAATTTGTCATGGATTTGTGCTTTCATTCCTAGCTATGGAAAGGGGTGGTCAGAGATATACATATATGTCATATTATTGATATTTGGTTCCAGCCTACCATTTACTAGTGTATCATTCACTCATGCCTTGGGCTGACAGGATTGAAGTACGAATAACCATGTACATCTAATAAAAAAACGGGTGTATATCTTCCAACCCTGGTAAGTCTTGAGTTAGTCTTAAGACCTCCAGGAATCCATCCCTGGGATCTAAGATTCAAGATTCAAGATTCCAAAAAAAATCCTGGAATCTTGAATCGTGAATCAAATCTTGAATCCAGGCCTTGGATTCAAGAAGTTTTTTTCTGAAATCTTGAATCTTGAATCCAGGCCTGGCTTGCAAGAGCTTGCAAGAGCTTGCAAGCTGGCTTTGGGACAGAAATACTCTAAGTACTTGGGTTTGAATCCAGGCCCTGGATTCAAGAAGTTTTTCCTGGAATCTTGAATCTTGAATCCAGGCCCAGGATTCAAGAAGTTTTTTCTAAAATCTTGAATCTTGAATCTTGAATCCAGGCCTTGGATTCAAGAAGTTTTTCCTGGAATCTTGAATCTTGAATCCAGGCCCTGGCTTGCAAGAGCCTGCAAGCTGGCTTTGGGACAGAAATGCTCTAAGTACTTGAGTTTGAATCCAGGCCTTGAGAAGGTCAAAAAATATGCCTCAAAAATTAGGACTAAAATATGGAAAAAAAATTGTAAATACCATCAAAAATAGCTAAGAGGTGGGTACCGGGGGGGGGGGGTACCATATATATATATATATTTATATATCTTTACACACGCTATACATGCGTGGATAAAGATATCTATAGATATACATATGCATGTATAATGTATATGTATACATATATATATATATTTATGTATTTACACATGCAAGTATCTGTATACAGATACATCTACGGAAATATCTATGTGGATAGGGATCTATAGGCATATGTACATATACACATATATAGAATTGTACAGATCAATCAGAAGGCAGTACTGGTAGGTTCGAGATGGTGTGCATTTTTGAAGCACTTACAATGTTGGTTCTGCGCAGGTGGCCAGAACGAGGTGCGTAGGTTGTTACCGTTGCAATTCTCAGCAGCGTATCTTTCAACCGGAAGTCAAAGCAGAAGAGTTACACAGCACCAACAAACATTATCGATTTTTCAGCGGCATCTTGCAATTCTTTTCTCAAAGCTCTTTGGAGGTTCAAGAGCTTCGTCCATCCATTTCACGGCTTGCAGATCGTATGGGTGAACAAGAGGCGTGGAGTTTCTTGTGTCCAGAGGAAAGATGAGGAAAGTGCGAAGTTTCCTACAGTCAAACATGTCATGATGTCTTCGTGATGTCTTGACGTCTGGCAAAGCGGGAACTAGGCAGAGCACGAGCAAGTTCGGCTGCGGGAGTCTTCGATTCTAACAAACGTCCGCCATGCATCTGCCTACCAGAGTTTCTGTGCATTCCTTGCGCCGTCGCACCGAGTGTTCCATTGTGTATCTCTTTCTTTTTCTTAATGTCTCTCCTTCTTTTCCTTTCTCCCTGCAGAAATTTTTTCTCTCTCTCTCTCTCTGTGTTTCTCTGCGCTACTTTCTCTTCTTGTCTTTTCTTTTCTTTCTTATCTTTCTCTTATTTTTTTCTGTTTTCCTCTCCTTTTTTCTTTGCTTTCCTTCTTTTTTTCTTTTTTCTTTGCTTTCCTTCTTTTTTTTCTTTTTTCTTTTTTGCTTTCTTTTCTTTCTTTTCTTTTCTTTTTTCTCTCTTTTCTTTCTATTCTTTCTTTTCTGTTCTTATTTTTATTTCTCATTTGCTTTTCTTCGTGTTCATTCTTTTCTTTCTGATTTTTTTCCTTCTTGCTTTAGATGGACGGATAGATTGGATAGATAGATAGCTAAGCAGATAGAGAGATCGTTAAACAGGCAGGAGAAGAGACAGACAGAGAGACAGACAAACAGACCGCGGTATCTGCAAACTTTAGATTTCTCTTGTAGTGACTGTTTGTCTTTCATTGACTAATATTTTGTCCTCACGCGCTCAGTCTGCAATATCGTCTGTGAAGAAGCAGATGGACGAGGTCTCGGCTTCCTTGAAGGACAGAGTTCGCGACCGAAACACGTGCATATCTTGAGAAGATGAGAGAAGTGACTCTGCATATCGTTCAGTGCGGCATGGACCAGACGCAGCATTTCAGGCTTCAGGAACCGAATGGAAAGCGCTGCGAAAAGCTTTCTAAAAAACCTTTCTGCTTTCATCTCTGAAAAGAAGCAGTGTTACTGCTTTCTTTTCTGCCAAGACCGCTTGCGAAGCTCAAAAGATGCTCTTTTCCTCTTCTTCTTATATTCTCATCACTCTTTATCGGTCTTTCTCACCTTTCTCAGGAGCGCATCGAAATGGCCGAGACATCTTCTCAGCGTGTGACGAACCTTTTCCAGGCGCGCTCTTTTGGCACGAGCTTCACCCGTTGAGTCGGAACTGGTGCTGTTGAGCAGTTGCAGAGTTGCAGGAGCTGCGGAAAGATATGGCAAAGCTGCTCGACTCCGAGGTGAGAATTCTCTCAGATCCATTGCACTTTTTATTTCCATTGGGACCATTGGGATTCTGGGATTGCAACACTATGCAACAGTAATCTTTATCACCAAGACAGTCCAGATGACAACTCTTCATTGTTTTGACACTGCTCAAGTTCTTTGCTTTGTGCGCACTTTTAGATTGCAGAAAAGAGTCATATCAGCCAAAAGCCGCCCAGTCTTTTCAATGTCTTGGTGAAGTCAGTTGACCGCAAATGTGTTCATCTTCTCAGTCTTTTCGCAGCCCAAGAGACTTGATATTTCTCATGTCTAAATATTTCTCTTGAGAATGGCAAGACTTGCGAGTCGATCCAGGAGCCGGATGGGAGGAAATTGGAGGCAAGACTTGAGTCTCCTGTAGTTGTTCTAATGCCGTGCCTCAGATTTCGAAATCGCAAATAGATACAACACAAAAAGGCAAAGCACCAAGACGAAGTTTCTTCCAGTAACTCAAAGTTGCACTTTTGAATGCTCGTGCCACTCACAAAGACAAGGTTACACTCAGACAGACATCACAAAAGCTGCAGCTATTTGACCTGGGTCTACACAGTGATCCATGATTTGAACTCGCCCCCACATCTTCAACCTTCCCCCGGCCTTACATCTTCCTGCTCCTCCTCCTTCTCATGTAATCATTGTCATATTCAGAATTATAATCAGCGTCATCATATATCATCAGCATCCTCCTCCTCCTCCTGATCATCATCATCATCATCATCATCATCATCATCATCATCATCATCATCATCATCATCATCATCATCATCATCCTCATCCTCGTCCTCGTCCTCGTCATTGTCAGCGTCATCGTCATCATCAGCATCGTCATCATCAGCATCGTCATCAGCATTAGCATCAGCATCATCATCATCATCATCATCATCATCATCATCATC